>OX246743.1:37875460-38082212 GCA_945910005.1 Isoperla grammatica
AGAGCTACATTGGACTTCCCATTAAAACAAAAACAAAATATATACCAACGGTGCGTTTCTTGCGATAGTATAATTTTATTGCACACTTTATTTATACTTTTATGTTAAAAAATAAATGTATATTATGGTTTTATATTAGTTTTATGAACTGATGTTACGCTTTCCCTAATACTTGTTAACGATTATGATACTTGTTGCTTTACGTATATCAAATCGTTGGATAGAAAATTACTTTTTAATATTTTGAAGCTTTTTCGAGACTGTGTCCATCTAGACAGCGGAACTTCCGAATTCGGTATTTTAAAATTGTTTTTAAATGTGTTTAAACTTTCCCAAATGTAGATCAAAATATGTCATTCTGTAGTGACTCTCGTGCTGTTTCTTAAAATGTTTCCTTGTTTCAGATGTTCTTTATTATACCCATTATGTAATGTGATGTTGCTGGACACCTTTCACACCTAATTGACGAGTGGTGATGGGCGGAGCTTGCGCCGAGTACTGTGTCACGTGACTAGCAGTTGGGAAAAGTCCCTACTGTCCGGACGGATCCACGCAAAACACATCCACACTTATCTCGTTCTAGCTGGTATAATGTTCATTTTTAAGATATAATTTGGAAAACATGTTTAGTTCACATACCAGTGGTCAATATAAAGGTTATTTCAAAATTATAGACGAAGTAGTTAACTTGTTATAACAATTCACGCACTGAAGAGGATAAAATGATCAACGTGTGTTTTGTTTTTTCAACTACAACTGGCGAAAAACTAATGATCGGATTTGGACGAGAGTTGTTTAAGAATACGTACCAATAATGTGAGACAATAAGCAAATAAACTTTCTACATAGAAAATGCCCAAAACGAAAATTCATAGCATGCACTAATATGCAAGGTGCTTAGTTTCACGGTCAAAACCGCTACTTTTGAGGCCCAACCGCTACACCCTGCATATTTTTGCATGCTTTGAATTTTCGTTCTGAGCAATTTCTATCTAGAAAGTTTATTTGTTTATGGTCTCACATTTTTGGAACATATGCTAAAGAAACTCTCGTCAAAATCCGTTCATTAGTTTTTCGCCAATTGAAGTTGAAAAAACAAAACACGCGTTGCTCATTTTATCCCCTTGATGCGGGAATTGTTATAACAAGTTAACTACTGGGTCTATCATTTTGAAATAACCTTTATATTGACCACTGGTATGTGAGCTAATTACGCTTTCCTATAGGTTTTACCTGAAAAGTGAATATTATAACAGCTAGAACGAGATACGTGAAAGGGTAACAGTTCGCGGATTTGTCCCAACTATGGGCGGCAAGTTCCTTCGTGACGTCAGGGGGCGGGTAAATCACCACTCGTCAATTGACAACATCTTGCAAACGGAAATATTTATTGGAACAAAGAAATATTCATAAAAAGAGCTCTGAATTATCTACAGGATGATATATTTTGATTTATATTAGGGACAATTGAAACAGTGGCGATTTTAGACCTAGGCGAAATAGGTGCGCGCCTTGGTCCCCTCGCTCTAGGGGCCCCCCAAACAAATGAAATGCAAGACAACTGGTGGGGAAACGAATATTTCTGAGAACATGATTGATTACTCATCTCAGTTAGTTGTTAGTTGAAACACTCGTTTTTAACACTGTGAAGAGTTAAAAGAGCTATTTAAGAAACTCCTTGGGGCAATTAAGAGCGATGAGTGTCAGAGACTCAACTTTTAACCTTGTAACTTTAATAATCAAATTGACAGCTTTTTGACAATCAATGCAAAATGTAGGAAGAAGTGATTGTGAGGTAACGCAGTAAAAATGCTTGTAGAATTGAATTTGAGTAGCCGGGGCCCCAAATTTTTCAGCGCCTAGGACCCCGAATAATCTGAACGCGCCTCTGAGTAATTGAAACATATTTTAAAGCAATCTTTTTACAGATCGAAATCAGGAGTTCCGCATGCGAGGTGAACATACAGCGTTAACTACACGTACAGTCAGACTCAAAAGTACGCCACTTCACATATGTATTGTCAGGTTTTTGAAAAACACACTGCGGCTGGCAAATTTGGAACAAACTTTGACGGGGAACTGGCAGCCATCCACCTTGCACTAACCGAAGTAGGCAATATTAAGCCATCACAGCCAGTGGTGATCTTGGTAGATTCAAGGGCAGCACTACAAGCCTTGATATCTCAAAGAGATACAGATTGTGAGATAACAGTAGCATGTAGGGAAGAGTACTACTCTACGACAAAGGCTGGCAAGTATGTCTTCAATGGATCCCTGGTCATTGCTCAATAGTGGGAAATGAAAAAGGCGACTACCTGGCAAAGATGGGAGCTAAATTGAAACAACCTGAAAAGGCAATCTCACTGCAGTCCATCAAGTCTACAATCAATAACCAAGTCAGCTTAGAGTTGAAGAAACAGTATGAAGTAATTGCGCGAGGGAAAAGATGGGAACCGCTTATAAGGAAGGAGAAAATGAACGCAAGGAAAATTGATAAGGAAGAAAGAAGGGTATACGTGGCAAATTTACGGATGGACACCGGCCACGACTACCTGCAAGCCCACCTGCACAAAATAGGAGTGGTGGATACGAGAACATGCCCACTCTGCAAAGAACAAGACCAGGACGCGGAACATCTTGCGACATGTGTCTCTTTGACAGCAGAAAGGGATCTAATGGAGGGGCAAAAGGTAGCAAGGAGGAAATATGTGGCAAACCTTTATTGGGCAACTAGGCTGAGAATGGCATAAGTTCCAACTCTGGGTGTTCGAAAGAAGTAGAAGAAGAACATATGTAGTGTGCTCTTGTTCATCACACCAGTACTGTACTTACTTGGTACGGGTACTGCTGGATTGTGACGGAGGTTCCACCGACGATTTTACCGTCGGGAAGAGGATTTCCTGTAAATTACAATTTACAACAGCTTTATATTTTTTATCTATGGACGTGGAAAATTCTAGATAAAACTTGCTCCCCACCCATCACATGTATTCCATATTCCATTTTGGTATGTTGAGTTTCGTCAATGTTTTCAAATACAATTTTGTTGTATATTGATTTAGTTTTTATGATTTGTTTGTATTGACATGGATGATAATTATAGATCAATAAATTACTCCCCGTAATATTGTATTCCATATTCAGTTTTTATAAGTAAGAATTTATAATGATCTAATACATAATAAGATGTCACGTATTTATATTTTTGTTTATAAATAATAAATCATATTTAGTAATAAAGTCACAAATGAGAAAATAACAATAATGCATAAATCAGGACGTGGGTTGACTAATATTGAGATACCTTTTTAAGAGAAAAGAAAACCATTTACAAAATGCTAAAAAGTAGCATTTTTCACGCGAAACTTTAAAGCTAGTGCAATTTAAAAGTATATCAAGTACAATAATTAATTGAGCAATTAAAAACCGAAAATTATGTAGGATGGTAGCTTATATTTTTCTACTTATCTTGTGCTGTAACACTTCATAATATCAATGCACGTTTTACAATCCCTATTTTGCAAATAATGCACTTATTATTGTTATTGTTGTTATTATTACTGTTGTTGTTATCACTTACCCAGACAGGCCGTGGCCAAGCAGACAAGAGCAACTAGATGAAACATGGCGACTGATAACTAACATGACATTCAACGCCCTTTTATAGTAGCCCGTTATTTTCTAGTTCGCTCATTGGGATTTCAGTCAAAAAGATAAATGACGACAATTAATTTCAACACAATAATCTCAATGCGTATCTTCGTTATTTCTTTACATCTCAATGCAATTGAGACACTTGAAAAATATTGATCATGACAATAGTATCTATACGTGAAAAAACAGCGATAACGTAGAATGGATTAATTGATAAGATCGGTCTGGGTTTTCCTCTTCGAACTCTGCATACAATGATGAACGTTGAAAGGAATTGTCCATTTAACGCAGTTTCAATTAGGTAACATGCCCACTGTCAAATCAAGAGTCAATGACACATTAGAAATACCGGAGTTTTCCAGATACTAGACTTACAAGAATTGCTTACACAGTGGGATTTATCAATAATTAATCATTATGCCGAACTGGCTATAGGTAAAAAACTGGATCAATTGTGTACTACTACTTCTACTATTTAGCGCAAGGTCCGCTTATCTCCTAGGAGAGGTTCGGTAAACTTGGGAGTTTGTCGAGCGACCTGTATTACGACGTGTCCGAGTTTAGAAGACTGCATACTTGTATACTTGTACTTGTACTCGTCAACTTCACTCGCTACCTCGCGCGCTCGTATACTTGAATTTCGGACAGTTCCGTCCATGCGCGATCTCTGACGTGTAAAGAAGTAACTAGCAAGTAGCAAGCATGACAAACATAACATTATAAGTTTTACTAATAACTTAAAAAGCATGAGAAGTGAGAGTATTTTCTTCCTTGTCTTGAAAGTGAAATTCAGTGTACAAATTTTGGAATGTTGCTGGGCTATACATGATCAAGATCAACAGATATTCTTAAAACAAAATTAAAAATGAATATTAGGTGTGTATATTAGATTTGGACAAATATTGGACGATTTGAGATATTGTTGCAACTTGTCTTATTTTATTCAACCTAAATCGATTTTGTATCGTTTTTTTGAGAATGTATTTGAACATGATGATATCTGACCTACATAATTGAAAAATTGTGATATTGAATGTAATTTTAAAGATCCAACAAGAAACAAGCATTCGATTGTCACACCTTTCAAGCTATTTGTGTCATTTTCCTAATCTATGTGTGTAAGACCTTCACTACCGCTCATCAAACTTGTGCATGTTTGTTTTTATCAAGTCGAATCTAAAAATAATGTAATCTTAAGTACGTGATCTTTGTATGTATTTAAGTTATCACAGTTTATACAATAAACGTATCTATCAAAATGCACTTTGTCAAAGTACTCTAGCTCAAAGCTGTCACCAGATTCCTTACATGATGGAGTAGGTATAATACCAGATCTAACTAAATAGTGTACAGTTTTACATATCATGCGTGTCCTTTAGCGTGTTATGTTCGAACAACCCTAAACAAGTTGAACTGTACAATTAGTACAAAGGTTTCATTAAATAAACATGAATATCAGCACAATGCAATCTCAAGATTAAATTATGTGCTAATTGTAACTGGATTGTATAAAAACTGTCCTCCTTTGCCAGAAAAATTGAGACATTCAATTTTCAACAATTTCTCGTGGGTGGCATGGTAGAACCTATTCTGTAATTATTTCTGTTGTTTTGCTGTCCACCTTAATATCTACCCTACCTTTACACCTACCCTTAAATTCTTGTCCTTGTTTTGTTTCTTTAAACATTTATACCGGCTGCAGGGGAGTGGACTGCATATTGGATCCTTACATTTACCTTCCCGCCACTGGTGGTAAACTTCAATCAATATATTTATTACTATTTATACATTTCGTATGTTTTGCCATTTGTTGATTACGACTCATATAGTAAACGAATTGTTTGTGTGCAACTTAACTGTACGTTGGTAGTTAGTTGCTTTGATAGCGACAATGGTGACTATGATTCATTATTGAGCTTTGTGGATTATGCTGTGAATGTATGCTATGCTGGGCATGTATGCTATGCTGTATGCTATGCTGTGAATGTATGCTATGCTGTATGCAATGATGTATGTTATGTTGTATGCTATGCTGGGCATGTATGCTATGCTGTATGCTATGCTGTATGATATGTTGTATGCTATGCTATGCTGGGCATGTATGCTATGCTGTATGCAATGATGTATGTTATGTTGTATGCTATGCTGGGCATTTATGCTATGCTGTATGCTATGCTGTATGATATGTTGTATGCTATGCTGGGCATGTATGCTATGCTGGTCATGTATGCTATGCTGTATGCACTGATGTATGTTATGTTGTATGCTATGCTGGGCATGTATGCTATGCTGGGCATGTATGCCATGGCTGCTAACAGCGGGCGTGATTAATGAGGCGTATGCTCTCTAACTAACCGCAACACTATACCTATACGAATGTGTGCTGTGCTATGCTGTATGTATGCTATGCTGGGCATGTATGCCATGGCTGCTAACAGCGGGCGTGATTAATGAGGCGTGTGCTCTCTAACTAACCGCAATACTACCTATACGAATGTGTGCTGTGCTATGCTGTATGTATCCTATGCTGGGCATGTATGCCATGGCTGCTAACAGCGGGCGTGATTAATGAGGCGTGTGCTCTCTAACTAACCGCAATACTACCTTTACGAATGTGTGCTGTGCTATGCTGTATGTATCCTATGCTGGGCATGTATGCCATGGCTGCTAACAGCGGGCGTGATTAATGAGGCGTGTGCTCTCTAACTAACCGCAACACTACCTATACGAATGTGTGCTGTGCTATGCTGTATGTATGCTATGCTGGGCATGTATGCCATGGCTGCTAACAGCGGGCGTGATTAATGAGGCGTGTGCTCTCTAACTAACCGCAATACTACCTATACGAATGTGTGCTGTGCTATGCTGTATGTATCCTATGCTGGGCATGTATGCCATGGCTGCTAACAGCGGGCGTGATTAATGAGGCGTGTGCTCTCTAACTACCCGCAATACTACCTATACGAATGTGTGCTGTGCTATGCTGTATGTATCCTATGCTGGGCATGTATGCCATGGCTGCTAACAGCGGGCGTGATTAATGAGGCGTGTGCTCTCTAACTAACCGCAATACTACCTATACGAATGTGTGCTGTGCTATGCTGTATGTATCCTATGCTGGGCATGTATGCCATGGCTGCTAACAGCGGGCATGACTAATGAGGCATGTGCTCTCTAACTAACCGCAATATTACCTATACGAATGTGTGCTGTGCTATGCTGGGCATGCATGCCATGGCTGCTAACAGCGGGCGTGATTAATGAGGCGTGTGCTCTCTAACTAACCGCAATACTACCTATACGAATGTGTGCTGTGCTATGCTGTATGTATCCTATGCTGGGCAAGTATGCCATGGCTGCTAACAGCGGGCATGACTAATGAGGCGTGTGCTCTCTAACTAACCGCAATACTACCTATACGAATGTGTGCTGTGCTATGCTGGGCATGTATGCCATGGCTGCTAACAGCGGGCGTGTTATGAGGCGTGTGCTCTCTATACTAACCGCAATACTACCTATACGAATGTGTGCTGTGCTATGCTGTATGTATGCTATGCTGGGCATGTATGCCATGGCTGCTAACAGCGGGCGTGACTAATGAGGCGTGTGCTCTCTAACTAACCGCAATACTACCTTTACGAATGTGTGCTGTGCTATGCTGTATGTATCCTATGCTGGGCATGTATGCCATGGCTGCTAACAGCGGGCGTGACTAATGAGGCATGTGCTCTCTAACTAACCGCAATACTACCTTTACGAATGTGTGCTGTGCTATGCTGTATGTATCCTATGCTGGGCATGTATACCATGGCTGCTAGCAGCGGGCATGACTAATGAGGCGTGTGCTCTCTATACTAACCGCAATACTACCTATACGAATGTGTGCTGTGCTATGCTGTATGTATCCTATGCTGGGCATGTATGCCATGGCTGCTAACAGCGGGCATGACTAATGAGGCGTATGCTTGTGCTCTCTAACTAACCGCAATACTACCTATACGAATGTGTGCTGTGCTATGCTGTATGTATCCTATGCTGGGCATGTATACCATGGCTGCTAACAGCGGGCGTGACTAATGAGGCATGTGCTCTCTAACTAACCGCAATACTACCTATACGAATGTGTGCTGTGCTATGCTGTATGTATCCTATGCTGGGCATGTATACCATGGCTGCTAACAGCGGGCGTGACTAATGAGGCGTGTGCTCTCTAACTAACCGCAATACTACCTATACGAATGTGTGCTGTGCTATGCTGTATGTATCCTATGCTGGGCATGTATGCTATCGCTGCTAACAGCGGGCGTGATTAATGAGGCGTGTGCTCTCTAACTAACCGCAATACTACCTATACGAATGTGTGCTGTGCTATGCTGTATGTATCCTATGCTGGGCATGTATACCATGGCTGCTAACAGCGGGCGTGATTAATGAGGCGTGTGCTCTCTAACTAACCGCAATACTACCTATACGAATGTGTGCTGTGCTATGCTGTATGTATCCTATGCTGGGCATGTATACCATGGCTGCTAACAGCGGGCGTGTTAAATGAGGCATGTGCTCTCTAACTAACCGCAATACTACCTATACGAATGTGTGCTGTGCTATGCTGTATGTATCCTATGCTGGGCATGTATACCATGGCTGCTAACAGCGGGCGTGACTAATGAGGCGTGTGCTCTCTAACTAACCGCAACACTACCTATACGAATGTGTGCTGTGCTATGCTGTATGTATCCTATGCTGGGCATGCATGCCATGGCTGCTAACAGCGGGCGTGACTAATGAGGCGTGTGCTCTCTAACTAACCGCAACACTACCTATACGAATGTGTGCTGTGCTATGCTGTATGTATGCTATGCTGGGCATGCATGCCATGGCTGCTAACAGCGGGCATGACTAATGAGGCGTGTGCTCTCTTACTAACCGCAATACTACCTATACGAATGTGTGCTGTGCTATGCTGTATGTATCCTATGCTGGGCATGTATGCCATGGCTGCTAGCAGCGGGCGTGACTAATGAGGCATGTGCTCTCTAACTAACCGCAATACTACCTATACGAATGTGTGCTGTGCTATGCTGTATGTATCCTATGCTGGGCATGTATGCTATGGCTACTAACAGCGGGCATGACTAATGAGGCGTGTGCTCTCTAACTAACCGCAATACTACCTATACGAATGTGTGCTGTGCTATGCTGTATGTATCCTATGCTGGGCATGTATGCCATGGCTGCTAACAGCGGGCGTGACTAATGAGGCGTGTGCTCTCTAACTAACCGCAACACTACCTATACGAATGTGTGCTGTGCTATGCTGTATGTATCCTATGCTGGGCATGTATGCCATGGCTGCTAACAGCGGGCATGATTAATGAGGCGTGTGCTCTCTATACTAACCGCAATACTACCTATACGAATGTGTGCTGTGCTATGCTGTATGTATGCTATGCTGGGCATGTATGCCATGGCTGCTAACAGCGGGCGTGACTAATGAGGCGTGTGCTCTCTAACTAACCGCAATACTACCTATACGAATGTGTGCTGTGCTATGCTGTATGTATGCTATGCTGGGCATGTATGCCATGGCTGCTAACAGCGGGCGTGACTAATGAGGCGTGTGCTCTCTAACTAACCGCAATACTACCTATACGAATGTGTGCTGTGCTATGCTGTATGTATCCTATGCTGGGCATGTATGCCATGGCTGCTAACAGCGGGCGTGATTAATGAGGCGTGTGCTCTCTAACTAACCGCAATACTACCTATACGAATGTGTAATACAACGCCTGGAATCAGCTGAGTGTCGTTGAACCAGCGTGCATAAAGATAAGGATCGGATCAGATAAGATAATACTCAGCAGTAAAAAAGGATCCGCAGCAACAGACCGAGTTTTCTATCGGTATCTTCAAAACAACTTTTCAGATCGAAATTGTGGGAAGATTATCAGTTATAGATATTATCAGAGTGTACAAGTAACGGAAACAAATATATTCAAAATTCATTACGTCTTCAATTAAATACGGAAATACAATAATGTTGTTATATCAGATTTAATCCATACGTAATGAATTTCGCACATATTTATTTTCATTATCTGCAGTACAACCTGATAATTAAGCGAGCGAAGCGAGCGTTTCCACTTGACTCTTATGGCACTTCATTCTGTTTTTGTTTTTGTTTTTTTGTTGTTTTTTTTTGTTTTTATGTCCGTCGATAGCGGTCGAACGGAAAGTCCGATCAACTTGAAATTTGGACCATCCACAAGCCTCGATGTGGATTGAAGGTGTATAGTTTTGAGGCAAAATCGTTTGAAAAGTTACAAAGTTACACCATAGTTACTGCAAAATATTTTTCTGAAACAAAATGGCTGCAAAATGTGAGATAGCCAGATTTTTCTACAGATTTTTCCGGTAACGAATATGTTAATGTTATGGCGATCTGATAAGTATTGGCAAAGTTACACGAAAGTTACTCGAAAATATTTTTTTAAACGCAGTAACGGCAAAATGTGAGGTGGCTATCTTATAGTAAATTTTTGTCCGGTCACGAATATACTTATGTAAAAGCGATCCGATACGTGTTAGAGGCAGAAATTACATTTCTATTGCTGTCAATAAGTGTTAGTAACGGTGGCGGACCGTGTTGAAAACATGACCACGAAAATTCTTAGCAACGCACATTGCACTGCATACAACAATGTCGGAAAGTATAATAGCCATGGAAATAAGAACAATTTTTGCAATGCGCATTCTTGAATTGTTGTTAATTTTTGTTCGTATTAGCATTGACAACTTTTCGCCAGAAAGTTCGTAGATATTGACGCGCTCGCTTATCAACGCGTCAAACAGAGCGTTTTCCTAGTATCTATAACTGATGTATCTTTCCACAATTTGGTTTTTAAAAGTTGTTACGAACAGAAGACCACACGATCTGCTGATTTTCTGCCGCGGACTTTTAAACTCCTACTTAAACGGAAACACAAAATAATTGATGAAGAGTAGATAAGTTTGATAAATAATATTTATTTTCATACACTGGATCAACTAAAACACTCACACTTTAAGAAGACTATTATAAATTCGTAACAATTAAAATTAGTATTTTTCTGTACAAGAAGTGATGTCATTAGACACCAGAGTTTGTCTTGATCCAATCCCTAAAGCTTGCAATCCTTGTGTAGACGCCGGGGTAGTTGGGCTCGGCGCAGCCTTCACCCCAGGACACGGTACCCACCAGCTCCCCGTCAACAACCAGAGGACCTCCTGAATCGCCCTGGAAACAAACGTATAGTTTTGTGTTTGTTCTAATATGCTTGCGTTTATGTGATTTTCTTTTCGTTCATCGAGGGGTTTCTACGCGAGTTTTCGGAGAAGTCCTGACTTACCCTACACTGCCCAACATTTCGGAGAATTCCTGACTTACCCAATACTGCCCAACATTTCGGAAAAGTCCTGACTTACCCTACACTGCCCAACATTTCGGAGAAGTCGTGACTTACCCAACACTGCCCAACATTTCGGAAAAGTCCTGACTTACCCAACACTGCCCAACATTTCGGAAAAGTCCTGACTTACCCTACACTGCCCAACATTTTGGAGAAGTCGTGACCTACCGTACACTGCCCAACATTTCGGAGAAGTCGTGACTTACCGTACACTGCCCAACATTTTGGAGAAGTCGTGACTTACCGTACACTGCCCAACATAACGGAGAAGTCGTGACTTACCCTACACTGCCCAACATTTCGGAAAAGTCCTGACTTACCCAACACTGCCCAACATTTCGGAGAAGTCCTGACTTACCAAATACTGCCCAACATTTCGGAGAAGTCCTGACTTACCCAACACTGCCCAATATTTCGGAGAAGTTCTGACTTACCCAACACTGCCCAACATTTTGGAGAAGTCCTGACTTACCCAACACTGCCCAATATTTCGGAGGTCCTTTCTCCGAAATTTCGGGCAGTGCTGGGTAAGTCAGACAACACGTTACTCGCCGAATACTCGCGTAGAATAATAAAACACTGAACGAATAATCCAAATAGTTTTTGTGTCTAATGACGTACTCGACTACTTGGTCATATGGCGTCGGAAGACATTGGATGAAAGAGTAAAGTAGGGGGAAAACATAAAATAGATAGAACGGGAAATTTGGAAGATCTCATTTCGCTGCCTCTTACGACTGGCAGAGTCGCCTTGCCCAAATTCTACCCGGGGCCACACGGAAGAACTTTAGCAAATTATGCATTCAAGTTTCACACAAAATAGAGCGAGAGTCGAGACTCGAGACCTCCGTGGTAGTATAGTGACTGTGCTGTGGTGGAATGGGGACAAGAGGGGAAACTGAACCGTGGCGCTATCTCGCGGATTTGAATCAAGTTGGCGCTCCCTAGAACCTAACCTTAAGACTCGCGCAGTACACAAGACACCGTGTTAGGATTCTCATCAGGGAAGGGACACGCTCGTTGGCGTTCCATTTCAACTTATATACACAGTTGTAAAATCAAACCTCAAAAGAAGTTGTTGGTGTTATTAGCGACCATAAATGTCAATCATGCCTTTCTTCCGCAAAACACTCATACTCCCTTATAGTACAGGCAGCTCCAAGCCATATTGGCCTCCAACGACAGCGCAAAAAATACCTTACTACCACCACTGTAACAACAATTAAACACAATTATCTAGTTTTAATTATTAACTTTAGCGATCCTCAAATTCGGTACGTGATGTTAACTTAGATTTTAGGTTATTTATTTCGAAGACAAAATAATCGGAGGTCACTTGACTTTGGAAGCTACGCATCTACCCTTCTTGCTGGTCGGAGAAACTGTCAACGTGATTGAAGTTTACAACCTCGTGCAAAGAGAGCAATAAACCAGCCGCGATTGAACCCAAAATTTGCCGCTGTGCTAGTTGATATGGAAAATACAGTAGGGACACAGCGTGGCCCCTATAGACTACACCACCCTGCTTGTGTGTTTACCTGGCAAGAGTCCTTTCCTCCCTCGGGAACTCCGGCACAGATCATCCTGGGGGTGATGGCGCTGACTCCGTAGGAAGACTGACACACGGTCTGGTTCACTATGGGAATACTGACGGCCTTGAGGTGGTTCGATATACTACCATTCTGTTGGAAGACAAGCCAAGCACAATATAGTAGTTTAGTAATTTAAAATTCGAAATACTGTAGCTACACACAGGTAAACGTAGTAACTGGTAAGGACAATTCTACAACATAACAATCTGGTATAAAATCATGTACGGCAATGGTAGCTCGTAATATTAAACCATTTTCGGTATTTTATTGATAATACCTTGAGAGCGATTTAAACACATAAAAAAAGTGATTGATACTCAGTATTTGGTTTTCCATCAGCTATACAACGATTTTAAAACTTTTGAATACTGTCATTGTTAAGATTGTGATTTATTTAATAGTCTACAGTTAATTATAGAAATTGTAATCGTATTTGTTCTAATATTTGAAAATTTTTCAATCTGGGTTATGAATAATTTTTTTTCAAGATATCAACAAAAAACCGTTACCTTAGTGAGTTGGACTCCGCTTTACTCTAAGATGTATTTAAGTTCAATATTTGGGGGTACACGACATCAACTAAAAAAAATGTTCACATATTCTTACAACACTATCTTTCACATAGTAATTTTTTGAAATTTGAGAAAAGTCAGCCTTCGAGAGAATAGAATTCCGTAACCGAGTGGTGGGGGACGGGGGGGGAGGGGGGGAGTAGTGGGGGTGAGCTAGGAGACACAATCCTCATACTTACAGAAGTGATACCCCACCCGGAGACTGTTGAAGTGGCACCATCTTCAACCACTTCATCCTGATCTGGGAGAGCAATTGTTTTCACAGTGTTCCCGAAGTCGAAGGTAGTTGCAATCTAGAAATTAATAAACAAGTTGTCAAACTGAGACAGATTACCTTTATAAACGGAAACCTTTATAGGAAACGAACAGATAACCGGAAATATTGATTGGAACAAAGACTCATTCATAAGAAAGAGCACTAATTTCTCTACAGGATGACACATTTTGATTTACGTTTGGGACAATTTTAAACAATTTTAACAGGTCGAAATCGGGAGTTCTGTAGGCTAGGTGGACAAACAGCCTTAAAGGAATAGTCAGGTGAAAAACTAAAAAATCACCAATGAGTCATAAGTGCATGAAATTCAGTTATGTGTAAAATAAAATGGATATAGGTTGCTTCAATGCAAGAAAAAAAAATAGTGACATTTAGCCATTCTACTAGATTCCCTTCGCCAGCTCTGCTGCATTTTTCTTCTAAAGCGTAGTACAGCTGTATCGGTTCTGAGCTCAGTAGCGCCTTAATTCCCGATAGACAGAGCACTCATTGTGTAATACGAATCCAGCCACAACACTCGGCGACTGTGGACAGTGCCGCTCAAAACAGATTGCAACTTTTCTACACATGAACTCACACAAAAATTAATTGCCGGGCATTTTGTAGAAGTACACGTTCGTACTAAGAAGCATGTTATCGGTAGAGAAACGATGCACATTAAACCTCCTGATCGATTTTTGATAAGTGCCCTATTTTAGCGGTGGTTTTACTATCTCGACGTAACATTTTTTTTATATGGGATACCATCAGAAGAGTTTCTCGGTGCTATTTGGTAGCAACAAGCCAAAAAATCGCGTTTTCTTTAATTTTTTAACCGCCAGCTTTTAAAGTATGGTATCTTTGTCATCTTTTCCATATTTGAGGGTGGACATATACAAATGGCAGTTTTTTAGTTTTTCACCTGACTATTCCTTTAAGAGTGATAGATAGAACTCAACCCATTGAGTTTCAACTCATACATACCCTGAGCAGAGCAATGTCGTAGTCGGACGTTGCTACGTTGTACTGTAGATGCACAATCTTCCGGGATACTGTGTAGACGTAACCACCGCCCTCTCGGTTGCTACTTCCGGCTCTGATGGTGATGGAACCGACGTTTCCGGCGGAACAGTGGGCGGCGGTGAGAACCCAGTCGGCCCCGATGATGGTCGCGCCGCAGATGTGTTGGCCGTTGTTCTCTAGGGATGCCTTCAAGAAAAGAAAACATGATGGTATTTCAACGTATAGGATTCAAAAAAGTGGGTGTGGCTCTCAACTTTCTTCCCTTGTGGGTCCCCAATGGTCCCTCTACTCGTCTACCCCGGACTATAAAGAAGATCCGGGTGCCGGAATCCGTTCCAGTCTAAAGTACGGGCATTCTGTATTGGTTCCTGAATGGTTCAGCCCTAGACTGAGACAGCCACCGCCTCGCTCTTACTAAGCTCTCATTCAAATTCCTTCTCGAGTTTTCACTCTTATCATTGAACATCCACTCTAGCAGGTTCTACCCCCCCCCCCCCCGCATTCTCTCACACAGTTTTACCACTGGTTTTACTACTGTCACACCAGTCCTCGGGCTTACGCAGTTTCAATCCTGTTTCCTGCAACTGTTCTAAGTGGCATAGGTTGGGAGAGCGTTGCAACAAAGTTCAAAGCTGAACTAGAGTGTCTCTCAATTTTGAAAATGTGGCTGGGACGCCTTCAATCAAATAAACCATACAATTTGCAACCATTCATATTGCAACGTCTACTATTGTATTGAAAAATGTTTGTGTCGCCTTTGAAAATGTTCACAATAAGAAATAAATACCACCTGAAATTAGAACGTTGTTTTGTGATATAATATAGTTATACATTTTCCAAAATTGTTTGAGTATTTTAACTACTTCATAAATATATGTGACGTGATGCAACCAACTCTACGTAGTAGTTTCTATGTTACCACCGACAGCCTCCCGAACTAAAGTTATGTACTAAATGTTATTGACTGAATCGCTGGTTTGCCACAGTGGTTTACTTACTTGGTACGGGAAGTCTTCAATGTTGACATTATGTCCGCCTATAATTTTTCCGTTGGGAAGTGGACTTCCTGGAAATATCATTAACACCCATATTAGTCGTGGTTAAATTTACTTATCTATTTCAGGACCTACACGGAGATAGAGTTGGGATTGCGAATTGTTTCTCTACAATCGAATTTTAAGTAGGCTAACAGTAATTCGTAAAATTCAGTATAAGTATTATTTGTAATGATGTAATCACTTACCTAAGCAAGCTGCGGCCAAGTAAACCACAGTGATCAGTCGAAACATGGTGGTATGATAGTGGTTTCTGATAACAGATCCTTCGCTCTTTTATAGGAATATATTAGTTGTTGACAAAAAACCGATCAAAGATAAATGGAAACAGTTAAGTAGATCAATTGTTTAAAACTAATCTTAATTCATATCTTCTCTATTTATTTATTCATCCAGATGTAAATGCAACAGGCACACTTCAAATTATTGATGTTGACGATAATTTAAACGTTAAACTGTGATTGTGACTATCATATGAGCTGATTAGATGGGTCGAACTATGTTTCGATAAAACCGTGAACTTCGATTTGAAATGACCATCTTAACTTGGTCAATGTTAGGTAACACATCTTTATCTCTCGAACGAAATACCAGCGGTTATTAGTATGATATTGTGACTCGTATATCCAATGATATTCAACAGCTATAGTAGGCTAGATGCGCAGCCTAGCAACCACAAAAAGCGTGTCCATTAGAAGCCATCTTGAAATGGGCAAATAACACAGGTGGAAATAGGAGTCTCTAGTGCGACTTTCTGCCGCTCGCAGCGCTAGCAGTACTGAAAGGTCCAAATTAGCATGTAAATTGCCCATTTCAAAATGGCTTCAAATTGCTACGCTCGCTACTGAGTGGAAGGTTGGGGGACTGCAGGGTGATCTAGCCTACTATAGCTGTTGAA
The DNA here is from genome assembly GCA_945910005.1 of Isoperla grammatica. Lineage (NCBI taxonomy): Eukaryota > Metazoa > Arthropoda > Insecta > Plecoptera > Perlodidae > Isoperla > Isoperla grammatica. Next base: position 37,891,959 of record OX246743.1, read on the forward strand.
TATCATTGCGTATATCTGTCCGTGGGAAGGTTCGAAACAACTATCCATCCACTGTCCTGATAGCCATTGTAATAAAACGCTAAGTTTGCTTAATATACAGTATAACCGAACCAAATTTGACAGCCCTTACCAATAACATCCATCATTTGTTAATCAGTCAAAAGTATACACACGCTTACATAAGTAATCATGGATCGGACAGAATATTTCTTTATATACTCTAACTACTCTCATGTACTCACTGTTTTGGCTCAATCTAACGTGCGAATCAGTGGGCAACATTCACTAGTGAGAAATATTTATCAATCTTTACTTTATCAACTAAGAAAATTTGAAAGAGTAAATACGTGTTCTCACCTAACAATTGGTTTATGTTTGTCTGCGTAGGTATCGTATCGTACATAAACACGGAAAGGGTAATAACTGCATTCAAGCAGGTATTTTAGCAGTAGATCCAACACATTAATGTTTTATTTAATGTATTTCCTATTCAGTCAGAAACTGATTTACAGAAGAGAACAATAAATACAACTAAAAAGTATAAAAAGAAACCCACAATAAAATTCACCAAACAACAATCACAATTGTAACAATACAAAGAATCCGAGACGACAAAACAGCGTAACACAAGAAGCGCATTTGTTATACTCTACGATCGCGAATCGACGATTTTCGAACTTGATCTAGAACTAAGTTAATCATAGTCCTCTAAATCTTCAATGATAATAATGCACAACAATTACAAATGTAGCTTGATATAACATTTGAAAACTAAATTGTTATTGTTGTACATTGTTGTCATTGATGACTTAGAAGACCGTGATTAACTCAGTCGTCTAAGCATGGACTTACAACTATCTGGATGTGCAACATGGTTGGAATACGCGTCTGCGATTCTCATTTTTGGTTTTTGACATTCTCGAATCTTTTAGCCCCTATCGCTATGCAATTACACATCAACAGTCACAACAACAATGTGAACACTGAACAATGTCAAAATCCGAAACTAAAGGGCTAAAATGGCTAACCACCGCCTTCTTCCGTGGCTATTTAATTGGTACATTGATTTGTTATGCTTGTTGCACTACATGGACGTCGACGAGCGCCGAGCGCCGGAAGAAGATTATCCGAAGAAGTTGGAACCAACCAACTTCTGCGCTTGCAAGCGCCACTTCGCCCTGATTGGTCGAATCATTGGGTTTGAAATATAGTTCAAACCCAATGGTCGGATCATCCACTTCCGGCGCTCGGCGCTCGTCGACGTCCATGAAGTGCAACAAGCATTAGCTGATTCAGGTCCAGTAACGAAGTTACTATTATAAGTCCATGGTCTAAGGTTCTAGATCAAGTTTGAAAAAAATATTTTACATAATCCGTGGTGACAACACTTAGCAAGTTAATTCGACGTGACTGTATTAATCATTGCACACGGGTTTAGATGTCCGAGTTGTTCTTGATCCAGTTTCTAAGGTTGGCAACGCGCGCGTAGACTCCTGGGAGGTTGGGTCGAGCACAGCCGTAGCCCCAGGACACGACCCCTATCAGCTTCCCCCCAGACACCAAGGGGCCTCCAGAGTCCCCCTAGAATTAAACACAGAAACACACGCTTGGCGATAGACGGATGTTTTTTAACTTCAATTAAGGATTCAGTTCCATTACTTCTTGTCTTAGGAATAAGTAAACGGTGACTTTGGAGCCGTCCTACCAACGAAGCACTCAATAAATTCAAAGTTGTTCTGAATCAGCCTTGTTGATTCTGACATAAGGCAGAAGTTTTTTAACTTCAATTAAGGATTCAGTTCCATTACTTCTTGTCTTAGGAATAAGTAAACGGTGACTTTGGAGCCGTCCTAGCAACGAAGCACTCAATAAATTCAAAGTTGTTCTGAATCGGCCTTGTTGATTCTGACATAAGGCAGAAGTTTTTTAACTTCAATTAAGGATTCAGTTCCATTACTTCTTGCCTTAGGAATAACTAAACGGTGACTTTGGAGCCGTCCTAGCAACGAAGCACTCAATAAATTCATAGTTGTTCTGAATCGGCCTTGTTGATTCTGACATAAGACAGATGTTTTTTAACTTCAATTAAGGATTCAGTTCCATTACTTCTTGTCTTAGGAATAAGTAAACGGTGACTTTGGAGCCGTCCTGCCAACGAAGCACTCAATAAATTCAAAGTTGTTCTGAATCGGCCTTGTTGATTCTGACATAAGGCAGAAATTTTTTAACTTCAATTAAGGATTCAGTTCCATTACTTCTTGTATTAGGAATACGTAAACGGTGACTTTGGAGCCGTCCTACCAACGAAGCACTCAATAAATTCAAAGTTGTTCTAAATCGGCCTTGTTGATTCTGACATAAGACAGATGTTTTTTAACTTCAATTACGGATTCAGTTCCATTACTTCTTGTCTTAGGAATAAGTAAACGGTGACTTTGGAGCCGTCCTACCAACGTAGCACTCAATAAATTCAAAGTTGTTCTGAATCGGCCTTGTTGATTCTGACATATGTCCGCAGGTGTTCGCACTGTCCAATCACTGATTCATATTCGTATTTGAAATATCGATCTTTGATTGGTTATCGCTCACTCGTCGATGGTGTTCGCGGAACCTACAGGGTTGGTTTAGTTGCTTTAAATTAAAGTTCCCCACTGAGAATCAGTTTCATAACTGAGTGGGTAGACTATAAATGTGAATTTATTTTATAATAAGGTGATATTAATCCAGTAACGGAATACATTTTAAACTATATGTTTCTATGAATTATTTTATATTTTTCACAAAAGTCTTGATTTGTCATTGAAATGAAATAAAAAAACAGTGAACAATAGTATACCTGTCAAGTTTATCCTGCGGGTTTTACTACTTTCGTATTTATCAGTGACCCTTATCGTTGATATAACGTGTTGCGTGCTTGTTTACATGTAAGCCTGTAAACAATACCCAATCGTGTAATTCCTTCATATCAGTGCAATCTTAATAGGTATTATATAACTGCTTGTCATATTGGTACGTCATGCACACTTCCACTTGACTGAGCTATTGCACATACGCAGGCGATACAAGATCTAAAGTGGAGACACCTCGGACAACGAACCAGTCGATCCACCGCGTCGAGCTTATATTTACTTGGTTTGTAAACCCCTCGTTAGGGGGGTAGTTGGGCCGACTCGTTCGCGCTACATTCCATTCACTGAATTTCATAATTGGCTACATGAACAACTGTAAAAGCTAAATTCCAAATATAAATTAATGTTTTATTTGAATTAACGTTTCGGAAACTTATTCCTTAATATAGATCAGAACACCACGAGCTTGAAACTTTTTTATTTTTTCTTGTAGCGTTATTATTAGATGAATGCGAATCAAACGATTTGCATACTGCATACATGAATTACATAATATGTTTCTTCATAATCCTACTACAAAGACGATTAAAAGATGACAATATGCATAAATATATTTAGAAAACGATTGTGATAATTGAAAATTACGTAAAACCAGAAGCAAAAATAATAAAACTAGCACGGGGTATTTAACAGAATACAACAGTCCGCAATCTGATTTAACGATCTTCTAGCTTTGAATATTGACATGAATGCGATGCATTCCCAAGGGTTGTACAAAATATGGTCATCGCTCAGAACCGGTTTTCACCAGAAATTCTGGTTCGTTGTCCGAGGTGTACGTACTGTATATTGGTGTGCATTTTATTACTTCAATAGAACCCTAACTATACCGATGCCAACAGTTTAGCCGCGGTCGCTTAGCCGGTTCCCATCGAACCTCGGGCTATGTCAGGAGGTAGATGAGTGCCCCACTCTCCTCTGAAACACTAGTTACCGTTGGTAAGAGCAGATTTGAGGGTTCGAAAGCTTTGTTCTCCTCGTCAACTGCTCGGCAGTCCAGGTTAGTGGAGGAACCTATATGGCTGGTCAAAGTTACACCGTCCTTTCGGATGGGACGTAAAGCCGATGGTCCCCTTGGTACTTTTTGACAGGAGTAGGCTACGTGCCCGTACCAGGCTTCCCCTCCTCCCTTCCTCATTATCATTCATCAATCATCACTCATCAGGCTAAAGAGGGCATTGTGCCCTACACTGGCCTTAATTACAATAGAGTAAGTAAGTAAACCGTTAGAGGTACCTGAGCGGTAAGACGCGAGAATCTAATTCGGGAGATCGCCGGTTCGATTCCGGCTATCGACAATCCAGACTGAGGTGCGAATTCACTAAACTTTTTAATCTCGGGTTGATTACTACCATGGTTTCAACAAACATTACACACAAGATGCATGGTGGCTTCTACCGGGCGCCATTTTGAACTCCGATCAACAGAAAATCGCCGGATTTAAGTTTGGGGAAACTGGCCCAAAGGGTTTTTCCCTGAGGTTTTCCTGAGTCATGACCAAGATTTACCTGACACGAGTCTATGGCTCCCTCGTGCATACCAGCACACATCATCCTAGGAGTAATGAGGCTGTACTCGTAGGCAACCAGGCACTCGAACTGACTCATGAGGGGCACAGTCACTGCTTGGAGTCGAGAGGGGGAGAGACCACCCTCCTGCAAACATCACAAGGAATTCTATTAATTTAGCCACCACTATAGTGGACCACTATAGTAGTATATTGTATTGCACTAGTGGGTCGCTGACCCGTTGTCAATAAAGATCCAATCAATCAATCAATCAATCAATATTACTTTACACCTGATTTCGTCACATCCGGGGCAGTCGTAGCCAACCGGCGAACCGCCCGAGACACATCCGGGCCAATACCGATCGCTGATTGGCTACGAACCAGTCGCCTGTGACGAAAGCATGTGTAAGGTAGTCTTGGGACAACTATACCACCTTTACGAATGTGATTTTCGTTGAGACGGGTGATTAGACAATATTAACGGGAATGTGTATTAAAACCGTCCAAAATTAATATTTTTTTATTATATCATGAGAACACTTGCAAATATTGAAAAAGTTATTCTGATCCTGCCTTTGGTTTTGTATCAGCTACACAATGGGTGTTAACAGTTAAAAAAAGATGTATTTTTACAATCGTTATTTTATTTCTTTATTAATTATTAAATTATAAATAAAAGAACAATCGTAACGATAATAAACTGTGAATGTTTTTAAATCCATTGTTAAGCTGATACAAAACCAAAGACAGGATCAGAAAACTTTTTCAATACTTGGAAGCGTTCTCATGACATAATAAAAATAAAAAAATTGCGCGGTTTAAATACCCATTCACTTTAATGTAGGATCAGGATGAGAGCAAAGTTGCTCTCTAGCACCCTGGATGCTGACGTCACAGATGAGGAGGCATGGACCAACCGAATTCAGTTTTTGAAAAAGCCACCCGCTGATTGTCTCCTACTCACTCAGCCATGACGTTAGAATAGGCAACACGCGTACGATTTTTTTGTTAATCCAAGCACTAAGTTTAATAGTATCAGATACAAAAAGTATATTAATGAAAGTCCTAAGTAAAAAATAATTTTTTAAATAGGTTTAATGTGGACGCATCTATGGAAGTTTCAACTCGGGGATCCGAAACGCGTACAGGTGGCTGTGACGTCATGATTCAGTAGACGTGGCGTAACAGACCAATCGCTGAGGCGGTGAGCGTACACAGACACAAACCATGACGTCAAATCCCATCAACATGGCGGCTGCTCGTTTCCCGCGCCCTTTTATTTATCGTTACTAAACCAATTATTTTGAGGCATGGACTGATCCGTTTTTCAAAATTCAAAGACACAAAATTATTAAATGAGAGACAAGGTATTTAAAAATCGATAAAAATTTTCATACGCGTGTTCCCTATTCACAAGGTTGCTATGGAACTACTTTATTTATAAAAGAGGAACCGTGCTCTACGACGGAACTCACTGTGGTAGTGCCCCAACCGGAGACATCACAGGCTGAACCAATAGCTACCGGTTCGTTCAGAGCAGGAAGAACGACGGCCGCCACACCGACCCCAAACTTGAACGGTTTTGACACCTAAAACATCCAAGCACAGTTGGTACTCACTAGCTATACGACTTTTGAAAATTTTTCAATTTCTTATCCAAGTCTTATTCACAGCCAATCAGAACGCCAAACGTCAATGTCTGTTGGCCAATGAAATAGCAACGTGACTCACTAGGCATATACTGTTGCTACAATATTTGACAATTAAATTTACGGCAAATTTCTAGCTTCCAGCGTTTCCATAACGTTACTCTAATAGCTTTCTTATATTAGTTCCACTATTTGAAAGTAGGTAGTGGGTCGGGCGTGTTAAAGAAGTCTGTTGCTAGTTTTGAGTATCTTTCTCTCTAAGTGCCCGTCATGAGCCCCGGGTAGAATAGGCCCAGGGTGACTCTGCCAGTCGTAAGAGGTGACAAAATGAGATCTTCTCCCTTCCCCCCTTCCCTCCTCAAACTTGGCCCTGCCCTTCCTTGCTGGACTCCTCACCCTGAACAGTGCAATGTCGTAGTCAGTATCCAGGGATGTACTGACTGTGTACAATCTTCTCAGTGGCCTGATAGAGTTGTCCACCAGAGCCACTGAAGCTACTGCAAGCCCTGAATGTTGTTATTGAACCTAGACAGCTGAATGTATTTACCCTGAACAGTGCAATGTCGTAGTCGTAGTATCCAGGGATGTACTGACTGTGTACAATCTTCTCAGTGGCCTGATAGACTTGTCCACCAGAGCCACTGAAGCTACTGCCAGCCCTGAATGTTGTTATTGAACCTAGACAGCTGAATGTATTTACCCTGAACAGTGCAATGTCGAAGTCGTAATATCCGGGGACGTACTGACTGTGTACAATCTTCTCAGTGGCCTGATAGACTTGTCCACCAGAGCCACTGAAGCTACTGCCAGCCCTGAATGTTGTTGTTATTGAACCCAGACAGCTAAATGTATTTACCTTGAACAGTGCAATGTCGTAGTCATAGTATCCGGGGATGTACTGACTGTGTACAATCTTCTCAGTGGCCTGATAGAGTTGTCCTCCAGAGCCACTGAAGCTACTGCCAGCCCTGAATGTTGTTATTGAACCTAGACAGCTGAATGTATTTACCCTGAACAGTGCAATGTCGTATCATAGTATCCGGGGATGTACTGAATGTGTACAATCTTCTCAGTGGCCTGATAGAGTTGTCCTCCAGAGCCACTGAAGCTACTGCCAGCCCTGAATGTTGTTATTGAACCTAGACAGCTGAATGTATTTACCCTGAACAGTGCAATGTCGTAGTCATAGTATCCGGGGATGTACTGACTGTGTACAATCTTCTCAGTGGCCTGATGGAGTTGTCCCCCAGAGCCACTGAAGCTACTGCCAGCCCTGAATGTTGTTGCATCGACTGAGCCACCGGCGCAGTGAGCGGCTGTCAATACCCAATAGTCGCTGATGATTGAAGCTCCACATACATGGCTGCCATAATTCTGGAAGGACAGCTGCAACAAACGAAGCGTTCCTAAACTGGCGTTTACGTTTACCCTGTTATTTAATACCCGTAAAAATACACTTGTGTGGAGTAAACTTTAAAGAAGTACTAAGCAATGTTCAAGAATTATAAATTAATGGTTTCAGGCATACTGTAAATAGTAGGTATTGGTGGGTGAAAGGGTAATACAGCGGTGGTGGACTAGAGTGGATATGTAAAAAAAAATGCCAGAAATAGGAAAATGTCATAGCTGTTTCAAACAAATTCACATATTGATACTATAAGAAACGTCAATGGATACTGTAATTTGTTTAGTGTTCATTGATGAAATGTCACTAGCTCTAGAAGATGTTCTTCGACTTGCCTGGTGTGGGTATTGCTCAATACTGACTTCTCTGCCCCCAACGATCTTTCCGTCTTCGATTTCCCACGGTTTGCCTGAAAGTCACGATACAGATTATCATGATTCATGACTGTATTCAAGTGTCTAGATGAATGTTATTAACACAAGAGTTTGTAAAGGAACATAAAGTATAAAGCTCCAACCAAAATTGTCGGCATCGTGATCGTAATCTGGATCGGGATCGCAATCGTACATTTTCTCATGCTAAATCATTGCGACATTACGATGATATCGTGAACAGCGCCATAAGATCCATGTAAGTTAACTTTTTCACGATTGCCGTATTACGATTGCGTTGACGATACCGACGATTGTGGTTGGGCATTTAAGGTATCGATATGTCTGTCTACTGCTGTGTCTGAACGCGATACTTGGACACAACGTTTTCTCTCATATAAGGGTTGTTCTCTTGTCTCCACTTTCTGGCTGTAGGTGGAGGGGTGTGGCCACCATGAGACGTAAAGAGTGGAAAAGGTGTACACCAAGATGTTCAATAGTACGGTTCCGGTGGTACTTTGTGTCCATGATGGCGACAATTTCTAAATTCATTTCATGTCAAAATACCCATCAGATATCTCACATTCGCAAACTAATAGATAAATCCTTCTGTAATCGTGTTAACCGTGATGTGTTTCTGAATCTCATGGTGATAAATAAAACCAACTTCTTTATCCACGTTGAGAAGCGGGTGGAAAACATGGATCAAACTTTCCACTTTGTGGTACAGACAGAGAACACATCGAAAGTTGAAATATGTTACAAAGGAACATATTTTTTGTCAGTTTGTAGTAAATAGTGGACCAAACAGAGACAAGGGAACCTACCTTATGTTTTATTAAGAGTAGCTTGTATTTCTGCGACCAGTCGCAACGTCTAAACGTTTTCACACCTGTCTCAAATCCATGGCTGCTTTGTGAGCGGTCTCTGCAGAACAACTTGTTTCATTGTGTGATTATGTAATCATTATTTTTTTATTTTTAAATATTACATTATAAATTATAATATATATATATATATATATATATATGTAGTAGTAGGTTTTCGGGTTGCTGTCCACGTTACTTGCTCTTTAGAGACTGGTTGCTGGCCCAGAAATGGGCCATTGTCAATGTCTCGACGTTTCGACAAAATCGCATTTGCCATCTTCAGGAAGATTCGTTGGTTTCCGAAGCTGAGAACCGAATTCTTTTTGAATTCAATTGAATTCAAAATTCAATTCCGAATTCCGAATTCAATTGATTCGGTTCTCAGCTTCGGAAACCAACGAATCTTCCTGAAGATGGCAAATGCGATTTTGTCGAAACGTCGAGACATTGACAATGGCCCATTTCTGGGCCAGCAACCAGTCTCTAAAGAGCAAGTAACGTGGACAGCAACCCGAAAACCTACTACTACATCTTCTTCAGTCCGCGAAAACCTACAGAATAACATATATATATATATATATATATATATATATATATATATATATATTGTATGCTATTTTTTTTAAATTGTCTGTACTTCTTTCTGTTTTCTGTATGGCAGAAGCTAGCCCTTTAGTAAGATACATGATATATTATTATCCTACTATCTAAACACCCTGGTGCTAATCAGGTAAAGCATCTTACAGCAAGGAGTCACATGAAAAATGATTGTTACGGTTATATTTTCGATAGCATTCCTAGTATTTGTACTTACCCGAGCTGCTTGCTAAGAGACAGACTAGTGCGAGCAGACGCAACATGATGAGTGGTAACTGATGCAGTGTGACCTTCAATTGTTTTGAGACAAACAATAAACTTCTTGTTGACTAATTGAAATTTGTCAAAAACAAATAACGATAGAGAAGATAGCTTGTGTAAATATATAAATACAGTTCATGCATCAGTAACGAACGGGAATGCTACCTTGGTGTACCGTGTACTCACCTTCAATAAGCATTATTCTGTTTTATTAGAATTATGTAGCGTTTGTATTCACAAGTCAACAAAAGATTTTCCAATCGAAAGAGTTTATTTCATGTCATGTTCTTACTTTGGAAATACTTAGTTTGACTATTTATCGATTTATACTTGACTACTATCATTTTAGACAGTACGGATAAATTGAAATGAAAAATAGAGAATTATGAAAACAAACCCTCAGCTAGCTCAACTTTGGGTTGTTGTAGAGCACAAAAAATAAATATATTGAAATGTAGTGGTTGCTGAATGAAAAAGATGAATTTGTGGTTGTAGGATATGGAAAAAATAAAAAAATTGAGTAGTATAATTCAATATATCTATTATATAATTTATAAAAAGTTTTAATTTTTTTAATTTAAAGAATTATTTGTACTACTATTGTGTAGGCATTTTTTGTGAATGAGTGGTGTTCATAACGTCGCATCACTTTTTATATTTTTAGAACTTTATTTGTCATTCGAAATATTATTTTCACTTAAAAGTAATCACTGTCTTTGATATCAATAGCAATTAATTAATATTCCCCAACACAAAGTTGATTTAATTGTTTCTTTATTTGAACATTACATCACGCATATTGTTTTGTACACATAATACAGACATGATATTTGCAACAGTACTGGCATTGAGGTTAGACGCCAGCATTTTGCCTCATTCAGTACAAAACTTGTAGACATATATTTGCAACTGTCAGTGAGTTTAGACGCCAACATTCTGTCTGATCAAGTACACATTATAGACATGATATTCGCAACTGTCAGTGAGTTTAGACGCCAGCATTCTGTCTGATCCAGTACACATATAGACATGATATTCGCAACTGTCAGTGAGTTTAGACGCCAGCATTCTGTCTGATCCAGTACACATATAGACATGATATTCGCAACTGTCAGTGAGTTTAGACGCCAGCATTCTGTCTGATCCAGTACACATATAGACATGATATTCGCAACTGTCAGTGAGTTTAGACGCCAGCATTATGTCTGATCCAGTACACAGACATGATATTCGCAACTGTCAGTGAATTTAGACGCCAGCATTCTGTCTGATCCAGTACACAGATTATAGATATGATATTCGCAACTGTCAGTGAGTTTAGACGCCAGCATTCTGTCTGATCCAGTACACAGATTATAGACATGATATTAGCAACTGTCAGTGAGTTAGACGCCAGCATTCTGTCTGATACAGTACACAGATTAAAGACATGATATTCGCAAATGTCAGTGAGTTTAGACGCCAGCATTCTGTCTGATTACACAGATTATAGACATGATATTCGCAACTGTCAGTGAGTTTAGACGCCAGCATTCTGTCTGATCCAGTACACATATTATAGACATGATATTCGCAACTGTCAGTGAGTTTAGACGCCAGCATTCTGTCTGATTACACAGATTATAGACATGATATTCGCAACTGTCAGTGAGTTTAGACGCCAGTGTTCTGTTTGATCCAGTCCCGTAAACTGGCTACACGAGTGTAGACCCCAGGATAGTTCGCCATGCCACAACCAGCGCCCCACGAGGCAATGCCAACAAGCTTGCGTCCAGACACCATGGGACCACCGGAGTCACCCTGAAACAAAACAAACAAACAGTCTGTAAATGGTTCAGCCCTAGACTGATAGACACCGTGGAACCATCGGAGTCACCCTGAAACCAAACAAATAGTCTATAGTAGGGGCTCTGGATGGTTCAGCCCTAGACTGACTGATGCCCTCCCCTCACACTCATTCCGATTCCTTCTCGCTTTTTTCACACTTGTTATCGGATATCCACCGTGGCAGGTTCTACCCCTATTCATCCTTCCACACAGTGTTACTTTTATCACCCCAGCCCTCGGGCTTAAGCGTCTTCTATTCTGTATTCCATCAGAGCTGCTCTGGTCCAGCCTGGGAGAGCGTTCCAGCAAAGTTCAAAACTGAATTATTATAATTTTAAAAAAGGTCTCATTCAAATCTCGTATCCTTATCTTCCACCCTTTTCATGCAGGCTGTTTCAATGAAAACCAACATATTCTTGGCATTCTTTTACACATTTGTAAATGCAATCTTCCGCTTAATAAAGTCTACAAACCTCTTTAGTTTTCCTGCTATTATAAGATCTACCTCAAGCTGTAGTAGTAGTACTTTATTTATCAGCCACAGCCCGTGTATATATATATGTTTAGACGTAAGATTTCGTAGACAAACTGAGATGTTACAAAGGGTTTTGGGGTATAAGTCCACATTTTGTGAGGAGGTTGTTCTTTTACATACCTTGGTTCATAATCGCCGACAAATGTTGCGGCATCATCAGGTGACAGGTCCGGGTCGCGTGTGTTGTCGTCGCGAACGCCTGGGCTCGACTGTATCTAGGGCAACACACGCGACCCGGACCTGTCACCTGATGATGCCGCAACATTTGTCGGCGAAACGTTGTGAACCAAGGTATGTAAAAAAACAACCTCCTCACAAAACGTGGACTAATACCCCAAAACCCTTTGTAACATATATATATATATATAGAGGACGTGTGCGCTCATGTGTTTGCAGCAAGAACACTACTTGAGTTTACGGTGGGTCCGTGGCTTAGTTGAGAACAAGAAAATCAGTCGATCTTTCGTTGAACTTGGCATTTTACAAATTCTGTACACCCCCACTACCTGACTAGCACAAACATGAGACGAAATCCTCGAATTTAGTACCAGAAGCCATAACAGAAGCTCAACCATGCGCACATTTCTTGGAAACCCAACATCTAGTCAAATAATAGGTGTCCACACAACAAACAAACGATTACATTTGATACTTTTTGACAGTTTTGACTCACAATTTCAAGGAAACTGGGGTCGCACTCGGAGTGTACAAGCAACATATAAAAAATGCAGTGAAAAAAATGCCCTGCGGCGTTCTCAGCTTTGCCATGGACCCAGTGTAGGTACTTTACAGATTCTTGAACTGTGACAACCCCATAGTGAGATCACTATGGCCAAAGATGTTAGGTTATTTAAAATTAAGTACTTGAAATATATAAAACTTAAGTTGTTGGAGTGATGAAATTTAATTTGAAAATTGTTGTATGACAATTATACTATGAGTGACGACTATTATTGATCCAAATGTATGTAATGTATGTAATGTAAAGTATGTAATGTAATGTGCAAATGTAACTTGTATGTGAACTGATAGCTTATTATAGCTAAATAAAGAGATTATGATTATGATTGCGTACCTGGCAAGTGTCCTTCCCTCCCACTCGTAGTCCCGCGCAGATCATCCTAGGGGTGACCTGGTTGGACCCGTAGGCTGACTGACACTGCGACTGACTAACAACGGGTACAGACACAGCCTGGAGGTGAGTCGGTAAAGTGCGGTTCGTCTGTAAGGGGGGAGAACACAATTAGAGGCTGGTTCACACACAGACGTAACAACGGGCACAGACACAGCCTGGAGGTGAGTCGGTAAAGTGCGGTTCTTCTGTAAGGGGGGAGAACACAACTTTGAGACTGGTTCACACATAAACGTAACGTTTAATGGCAATTTTTATTATTATTATTATTATTATTATTATTATTATTGTTATTATTTTATTTATCCCAGCACAGTTTATACAACCAGAAATACACAGGATATAATAAAAAACATACAAACATCATCACAAAATAAATAGACACATAGAATTATAAATAACAAAGAAACAACACATTACAATAAACGACACTTTTTCTTAAAAGTAAAAGTTGAGTCATTAAAAACATCTATACCTAAGTCAACTCGTTGGGACAGTAGGTTATTAAAATTTGTTTGTACTCGTGGTAGATATGAGTATTTATAAATGTCAACTCTGGCCTTTGGCGGCAATGTGACGGTAGCAATCAGTGTGTTCGATAAAGCATCCTGGCTGCCGGTTGAGCACATCCAGATGCAAAACGTGTTCGTAAAGTCTGTGGTTGAGTGGGCGTGGCCACAACTTGGATGGCAACCAAGCCGTGCCGTGCCGAGCCCACGGCAACCAAGAAAATAGGTGCTGCGTGGTTGGCATCCACCAAAATGCGCACCGATTCAAAATTTAAATGGCAATTTCAAACGTGCTGTGGGTAAAAACGACACTGTACCTTTTATTAGAACTGAACGAGAAGACTATTCAAAGATAGATCTAGCTTTCTTGCTTCTTCCTTAATTTAAACTGCATTTAATGCATTTTATTGTATTTACATTTATTTTTATACATCTTGGCTTCGTCAACTTAGACTAGCCTAGGCCCTAGGGCCTAGGGCAACAGATAACGGCATTATTTAGTTATCTGTGCTGTGACTATATATTCCAAGAACTTTTTGGTGAAAACGCCGTGTTGTAAAAGGTATGATTAATCTTGTCGTACCAGTACATCAAACGAAACTCGACAAAACGGTTTCACTAAAAAGTTTGGGACCGTGAACCTTATCCGTATTAAGCCTAAAGTAGGCCCTAGGCCTGCAGTTTCTTACTTTATAATATATTATGTAGGCCTAGGCCTATAGTCGAGGGCTAGGCCTTGGCCTATACTTATTTCTCAGTTAGTCATAAGAAATGACTAATGCCCCAAGCATATCGTGTGCATGAGGGTTCGACATTATGCAAATAAATATAATACAATTCAATAGGCCTACTTCTATTAGGCCTAGGTTTAGGCCTAGAACTTGGCTCGAGGACTATTTTGAAAGACTATTTACAAATTGCCGCCGATATCTAAACAACTGGTTGAGTATGGTGTTCGTAAAGTCTGGTTGGTTTAGGCTTAAAACCGTGCGCAACCAGGTTGCTGGTTGCCAACTGCTGGTTGAATTTCCGAACACACTGAATATTTAACGGCACTTTAACACTTAATCATACCCGGGTTTTGGTTGTGTATCAGGTAAACAGTGAATTTAAACACTTTCAAATGTTACGATTGTTGTCTCTAATAATTAATGCAATAATATATCATTCAATTAATAAATGTAATACAAATCGTATAGGTTAGTATGAAAAGAAAGATTGGTTGATTGATTAGGTTTTATATTTTCATACAAAATATACCATTTTGAATACATATGCAGTTTAGTTGTGTAATATGTATAACAGTAGAGAGAGAGGGGGGGGAGAGAGAGAGCGATTGATTGATTCATTGATTGATTGATTGATTGTTTGATTGATTGAGGACTTTATTTTGGAAAATATATACGAAGAGAGAGAGAGAGAGAGAGAGAGAGAGAGAGAGAGAGAGAGAGAGAGAGAGAGAGAGAGTTCTTGTATATATAAAGTTGTACTCATTTCCCTGTTTCAATGTTATATATGAAAATGATATACATTATTCATAAATAAGAGAGGGGTTGGGGGTAGTTTATGCCAATACTCACGGTGGAGATGTACCCCCATCCAGAGAGGTCACACATTACCCCGGTCATGACTGGTTCGCCCTGAGATGGGAGCGGAATGATACCAACACCAGGACCAACACTAAATGGAGTGGATACCTGCAAACATAAAACACTGGCTTTGAACCGTGTCCTGCATGGGACATGGGACTAAAGTTCAATCAGCCTTGAGAACCACAGTAGATGAATGAAGTCGGACCCTATTGTACCCGCTAAAAGCGGCCATAAAAACAATTAAGGTTTACAGAAATCTCGCAAACATTCGCCTACGGGAGTCCAAGTGCGCTCAATTATAGAACAACTGAAATGTTACAATGGTGAGGGTTAATGTTTTGTAGATGACGTTTGAGTGGGGTGGAAAGAGCATGGGCCGAGAGGGAACAACAGATCGAGACTCCATTTATCCACTATGTTTCTCAAGGCTGATTCCGTTGTAGATGGGATTCTGAATTATACAGTAAGGATTTGACAATTCCATTTTCTACAAACTGGGACGGTATGATTCCAATCGCATTGGATTGAAATTCGGGGTATTTTTAACAAAGACATGTACTTGCTTTAAAAGTTTCAACCTTAGAATGAGAATCATGCTATGGTGTAATGGATGGAAGAACCACCATTAAAGTGAGGTTTTGAATGTTCAATACCATAAAAAGCTGTACATGTCATGAGAGTCAATCGTAGGCCACGGTTCTCTTGATGACTGTTGATTATCTACAACAGTGAGGTAGGGTCGATATAGAAGTTCCTCATGAACACGTTAATTAAAACTTTCTATTCGCGATTGCAGAGCTTAGATACGCTTCCTACCGGGAAAACTTGTCCCTAACCAAAAGGCGTGCGTCTTCTAGTTTTGTGCGGATTGGACGACATTGCACTTGTTTCTACACAAATACAAGTACTCCTTGTTGCCGCCATGTTAGATAGTGACGTCATGATACTTCGTCCTTGAAACAGCGATTTTCTAACCAAATGTTTTTTAATCCCTTTATTGAAGAACCATGGAATGTGTGGGCATCCAAACATCCTGTCACCGTCAGTACTGTGACCGAATAGGTAACTTTTAGTTTTAGTTTGTTTTTCTAAAACCAAACTATTCGGTAGTATTTATAGTAAAGGTTTCTCAGACTAAGAAGTAAGATAGTGTCAGAGGAGTCAGGACCGCTCACAATTAGTTTCCAACTTAACAAGTACGAATTACTAACGTTTTTCCCGAGTATCTAGTAAAATTTGGGTGCGTTAAGTTTTTTGACGGAAACCTGCTTGCACGTATTCTTGTGCGTTACCGTCAAAAAACTTACCGCAGCCAAATTGTACTAGATAATCGGGAAAAATGTCAGTGATTCGCGCTTCTTAAGTTGGAAACTAAATGTGGGCGGTCCTGATACTATCTTACTTCTTGCTGTGAGAGACCGTATTTACCAATGATTTTCAACAGCTATAGTAGGCTAGATGCGCAGCCTAGCAACCACAAGCGTGTCAATTAGAAGCCATCTTGAAATGGGCAAATAACACTGGCGGGAATAGGAGTCTCTAGTGCGACTTTCTGCCGATCGCAGCGCTAGCAGTACTGAAAGGTCCAAATTAGCATGTAAATTGCCCATTTCAAGATGGCTTCAAATCGCTACGCTCGCTACTGAGTGGAAGGTTGGGAGACTGGTGATCTAGCCTACTATAGCTGTTGAATATCATTGGTATTTACCTTGAGAAGAGCAATGTCGTAGTCAGTGGTGGACGCGTTGTATTGACTGTGTACTATCATCTGAGACACTTTATGGACGGAGCCACCGGAACCTCTTATACTACTTCCGGCCCTGAGAGTGACCCTGTTCACTGGGTAGCTGCAGCAGTGGGCGGCCGTCACAGCCCAGCTTTTGTTTATGATGGAAGCTCCGCAGATGTGGGATCCGTATACCTCGTAGGATAACTACAAGGAAAACAAACAATTTGCTTTCTGGGTGCTTTTTTTTTTTTGGTAATTTCACTCTTTAAGGTTATATACCATATTTCAACAATACATTGTTCCCTGTAGCTGACGAATAAAAAAAATCACATTAAGAGTCTATATTCACTCAGTAACAAGACTGATTTTCAGTGGGGGACTTTCATTAAAAGTGACTAAACCAACCCTGCAGGCTCCGAACACCATCGACGAGTAAGCGATAACCAATCAAAGCTCGATATGTTAAATATGAAACATATGAATCTGTGATTGGACAGTGCGATTCAACAAGGCCGATTCAGAACAACTTTGAATGTATTGAGTGTTTCGTTGCTAGGACGGCGCCAAAGTCACCGTTTACTAATACTAAGACAAGAATATAATTCATAATTAATTACTGTAATACTTGTTTCGTATGAAAATAATACATGTTGCGTGTTTATAGAAACGATCTTACCTGGTATGGGTATTTTTGAATGTCAACTGCTTTGCCGCCAATGATTTTTCCATCAGGGATGTTCTGCGCATTGCCTAAACGACGCAAAACAGAGGTGAACATTAGCAGAATCCGGTCTTGTGATAAAATAGAAAAGTCTACAACGCAAAATCATTGCTCATGTATTCTCATCAACATGTTGCCATACTTACTCGTCAATGTTGAGTAAACATGTTTTAGCGTGTACAATCTCTGTATTATCTAATGTTGTCAACATGTTGATATTGTAACTCTTGTTTAAATTAAGTTTTACACTTAATATGTTAAAAAACATGTACTGCACTTCAAAATGACAATGCTTATTTGGTAAACGTATAGATTAAATAACGGTCGATTTTGTTAAATTACACCTTATTATAATATACGAATTAAACAACAATTATAATGTGATGTAACTACATTTTCACTTACCCACGCAAACCGCTACCAAGAAAATCAGAGTAGCAAAACAATCCATGGTGAATGTTTCTGACATGCAAGAACTGATCTACAATCGCTTTATATCAACCGACAAGAAAATAAATACCTACAAAGCAACAAAAAATAAGTCTTCGTGTCCTTCGATTCTTTCGCGTAAAATGATTCTCTAGGACTAGATCATTTCTCTTTTGTATGAGTCGCAACTGTGCCAATCAAACAACAATATTTGCCAGTTGCTTTTTGTAAGCTTTTAATATTTCCTCTATATTTATTGTGTGTTTAATTCTTTTTTGTGTTCTATATTATTATCTAGTACTAGACTAATTTATTGTGGCAAATAGTACCGTTATAATTTATTGCGGCCCTTAACCTACTTCGTGAGGATTGCTCTTATATGTCGTGTTATATTGTATTGTGTTACGTCCCTGATCGAAGCTCATGTAATGTATATTGGCATCGTGTTATGTCGAACCCATTGGAGTGTTTACTTACCTTCGAATAAGACAATTACTCTAGGATTTGAACGTTCTTTTTATAGTGGCCGTATTTACCTAATCAAAAAAATAATGGTTAAGTCCAGTCCTACTTTCAAATCAATCGAATATAACAAATATTATTGCTATCGGGTCCAACCACTGTCTACTTATATTTCTATTTTTTCTCTGGCCAAAGTCTAAATTACATGTCATTAATGTATATTTCTGTAATTCTCTCTTACGTTAATAGTTAAATGTAACAAAACTATTATTTATGATATGATATACTAATGATACTAATATAAGTTTGAAGCTCATTGTAGGGTATGCAAACAACTTCGCAATAACCGCCGAAAGATGTTCAAATCAGTGTGAACAATGTCTGTTAACGTATCGTCATGTACATGCGAAGTGCACCATTTGCTTTTATTATGAATGACAATGTCTTGTGTGTCGTTAAAATCAATTAATCAATGACGGATGTTTGTAAATTTCTTACACTTGTCTGGCTATGCAACCAACTAGAATGAGTAAAAAATAAGCTGTGGTAACTAATAACGGCATAAGTTTTATGAAAATTACATTTGTATCATGCAACATTTTAAAAGCCATTATTAGTATTTAAAAGATCAAGATCACGGTTAAGTATTACTACTACTAGGCAGCTATAAGGATTTGTGTGGAAAAGAAGAGGGGGGGGGGGGGGGGAGAGTCAACCTCCAATAATGTAGCTAAACGAATTTCAAAAAAATTTAACATTATTTTCTATAGGTTCCAATGCAGCGATATGTTTCACTTTGAACCCATTTTAGGTACCAACCACAATAACATCTTCTGGGTGATAAAGAATAACTTTTCGAAAAATAAATATATGTATTTTGTTTTAACACTCGGTCAGTCATAATTTCAAAAATTACGGCAATACTAAAGAGACGGGAGGGAGGGGGGGGGGGGAGTTTCCCCCTTGTGTATAAGGAAGGTACACAGGATAATAATAATAATGCAGAAAAATGTAATGATTTTTATCATTCACTTAGTTCTTTATTTATACCGAATGGTTTAGTTAATACTTGATACATTGTGTCTGTCACTGGGTTGTTTTATGTATATTGGGGGAAGGGTTATAATTCCGGTCATAATTTTAGAAAATATGACAATACCAAGAAGACGGGGGGGGGGGGGGTGAAGGGAGTGATTGTCCTCCCCTATAACTGGAGGTTTATTGTATATGTGTACAAGGAAGGTACACAGGACAGGATAATAATAATGCAGAAAGATGTAATGATTTGTATCAGTCACTGAGTTCTTTATTTATACTGAAAGGTTTAATTAATACTTGATACATTGTGTCTGTCTCTGGGTTGTTATATGTATATTGGGGGGAGGGTCATAATTTCAGAAAATATGAAAATACCAAGAAGACGGGGGGGGGGGGGGGGTGAAGGAAGTTAGTGTCCTCCCCTATAACTGGAGGTTTATTGTATATGTGTATAAGGAAGGTACAAAGGATAATAATAATGCAGAAAGATGTAATGAATTTTATCAATCACTGAGTTCTTTATTCATACCGAAGGTTTAATTAATACTTTATACATTGTGTTTGGATCTCTGAGCTTAGATGCCAGAGTTCTCCTTGATCCAGTTACGCATGCTGGCGACGCGACCGTAGACTCCGGGGTAGTTGGGCAGAGCGCAACCACGTCCCCAGGAGACAATGCCGATCAGCTTGTTACCAGACACCATGGGGCCACCGGAGTCTCCCTGCGAAGCAACACACGAGCATTCAGTTTCACGCTAACGTTCACTAAACAATAGGCCACTCAAAATAGACTAAAGTTCAATCAGCCTTGAGAACCACAGTAGGTGAATGCAGTCAAACACACGGTCGGTCGGACCCTATTGTACCGGTAAAAGCGGCCATAAAATAAGGTTTACAGAAATCTCGAAAACATTCACCGTTGGAAGTTGAAGTGCGGTCAATTACAGAGCACTAAAATGTTACAATGGCGAGGGTCAATGTTTTGTAGATGCAGTTTGAGTGGGGCGGAAAGAGCGTACATGGGCCGAGAGGGAACAACAGATCGAGTCTCCATTTATCCACTATGTTTCTCAACGCTGATTCCACTGTAGATGCAGATTGCATATACAGCAAGCAAACAAACTTCTATAAGGAGATTACTCATCGTTGATTTGTTGAAACCATCAATGTCGCAGATAAGGAGGTAGCTTAGCAGTGCTATCTATTGTTAGTTTCAGCCTCCAGTAGCAATTTTTCAAGAATTTCAAAATATATATTCAAATGTCCTCGGTCTGAAAAAGGAGTTGAAAAGTTACTCCTAAAATTCACCGGTTGTTAAAAGAAGTCACCTTGGTAAATTTGTGTAATCGTGTGGTATTTTTAACATTATTCGGGGTCAAAAAAGGGGAGCTTCCTAGAGGGCAAACTTGTCCCTAGAGCCAAGGAGTACTGACGTAGCGCGCTCGTCTATTGCTTTATGCGGATTGGACGACATACCACTATGTTTGTAAACAAAAACTCTTTGTACTCTTGTATACTCCTTGTAGCCGCCATGTTGGACTGTGACGTCATGATAATTAGGACCAGTCTTACAATCTCCTAATAAGAAAGTTATTTGTATCAATTAAGCTATTTGGAGGATTTCAAGGGTTTTGATTGGTGGTTGCCATGGAGAAAACAAGCTATTCGACGAATAAATAGTTATTGGGACATTGTAAGACAAGACTGGACCTTTGTCGTTGAGATAGCTTGATGTTGTAACTGTGTTTACCTGGCAGGAGTCCTTTCCTCCCTGGGGAAGACCGGCGCAGATCATGCGGGCGGTGATGGCGCTGGAGCCGTAGGCTGACTGGCACTCAGCCTGGCTGACAACGGGAACAGACACAGCCTGGAGCTGGAGCGGCAGAGATCCGCCGGACTGGAAACAAAGACAATCATTGTAGTTTTGTGTTTTTAGTTTTTTTAGTATACTTTTTTCCTAGGTTTTTAAGTTTTTTTTTGTTTTTTTTAGTTAACTGTTTCAATAGATGATTCGTGGACAGTAAGGTTTAAAATTGAATACTTAACAATTAGCCAAAACCGTGATAGCGTTCAATGACCAAAACAAACCTTATTAATATTTAATGTGATGCTGAAACTTAATCGAACATATTCTTTTTAAATTCTTTTTAAACCAAATGTGTTTCTAATATGGACAAGAATGTCGTCTA
Organism: Isoperla grammatica; assembly: GCA_945910005.1. Taxonomy (NCBI): domain Eukaryota; kingdom Metazoa; phylum Arthropoda; class Insecta; order Plecoptera; family Perlodidae; genus Isoperla; species Isoperla grammatica. The sequence goes on from OX246743.1 coordinate 37,913,693, forward strand.
TATAGCCTACTTTGTAACGAAATGTAAATTACTGCTGTTTTTATTCAGAAATAATTTTTTAAAAGATGGACAACCATGAAAGCGTTCTGTTTTTTTTTTAAGTTAAATCTTATAGAATTATGAAATTTTCTAGAATATACTTCACTTTTAACTTTTATTACTAATAGAGGTTTTTATTTTCAGATAACCCAATCAATCTCAGTACAAATGTTTTCGTTTGCATCCATTCTTAATGTTTAGAAGAACATAAAGGGATATAAGGTGGAGGAGATGGAAGAGAGGGAGAGCGAGAGAGAGAGAGAGAGAGAGAGAGAGAGAGAGAGAGAGAGAGAGAGAGAGAGAGAGAGAGAGAGAGAGAGAGAGAGAGAGAGAGAACTCACGGAGAGGGTGCCCCATCCGGAGACCGAGGAGGCGGCGCCAGTCGCAACAGACTCATCCTGGGCTGGGAGACCGATGATGCCGACTCCGGTTCCAAGGTTGAAGGGGGTGGACACCTAGAAACAAAAGAATAAAATAGTATACCAAAGAGCTTAGAAGAGTCATAACTTTTTGTGTTGATCCATCATGTACAATGAGTTAGTGTGGGCCTTTACTATTTGCTGACGGCAACCTCGTCATAGATGAGTGAGTCGGAGCCAATCAGCGGATGGCTGTTTCAAATACTGACATTTGGTTGGACATTGCTACACTCATCATGACGTCAGTATTCACAAAGTTGCTGTGGAACGACTTTACATGATCCATCACGTATAGTGAAAGAGTTTTTAATTATATCTGCACATATGTTTCTCTGTTACATTAATTGAAAGGACTGTGACTATCAATTATTTTAGAGAGTTTAATGTGAGCTTGGGTTAATTTTTGAAGTATAAAGAAGAAGAAAACAACATGCTAAACCATGTCCTAATTTTAATTTAAGTTTAGACTATTTGGTAAGTGTAAACGTAAGAAGTAAACCTTAATTGCATGCAAACATAATTTAAAACTCATATATTTTGTGCATTATTCTTTATTTAACTAAATGAGTTTCCTCTCAACTAAAAACAATGGTAAGAACTTAAGAATTTAATATTAGTATGAAATTTCGTGACAGAGGGGTGTAACAATGTAACTTCTGACTAAACTAAACTATAGTATACGAGATAATAATAAAAATACGGAGTTAGTACAACAATGTTACTTACAACTAATCTAATGAACACATTTATAGAGGTAACTAATATAATGAATTTAAGAGAAATGAATAAGTTTCGTACCGAGTCTAATAGAAACAAAAGTATGAAATTAACAATAAAGATCAGTATTCATCTCAGAACATTAACCCAAAAGTTTTAATGATTATATAGCACAAAGCATAATGATTCACAGATTGGATTAAGACTACAAAATAACGGTACAAGAGGGTAAAGAAGGCTTCTACTTACCCTGAGGAGAGCAATGTCGTAGTCGGTGGTTCCAGAGCTGTACTGGCTGTGGACAATCTTCTGGGCCACAGTGTGGACGGTACCTCCGGAACCTCTGATGCTGCTACCGGCCCTGAGGGTGATGGAACCCACGGAACCTCCTGAACAGTGGGCGGCCGTCACAGCCCAGTTAGCGCTGATGATGGAGGCTCCGCAGCTGTGGGAGCCACCGATCTGCATGGACAGCTGCAAGGAAGAAACACATCCATTATTATTTGCTTCATTTCTCGGTAAACGTTCAGGCTCAGTCCATGCGGTCCGTCGATCCCCTGGTGGAGGCTCGGTAAACTGGGAGTTCGACGAGCCCCCGCCGGGATTTACGGACCTTGGCTCAGCCCAAACAAGGTATCGATGGGTACGTTTACGTCAAAAACCGCAGCAAATTGGAACGCGTCTCGAAATCGAAAATCTGAGTAATCAGCGTACTGTGGTTTGAACTTTGGTAAGCCCTACAAACTGAATGATAAATGTATTTAACATTATAATCAGTATGACTGTGATTTCTAGTTCATTACATTACTAATCAAATGAGTATCACAGTCATACTAATTATAATGTTAGATACATTTATCATTCAGTATGTAGGGTTTACCAAACCACAGCACGGTGATTACTCTGGTTTTCGATTTTGAGGTGCATCCTTGAGATATAATTAAAACTTGACAATTCGCTGCTGTGTTTTTTACATAAACATAACCATCGTTTTTAACTCATGGCCGAATGCATGGTGGAAAGGATGTCTTTCCTTAGCCTCCAATCATAGCATACATGTCTCTTATTGGAGGGTAAGCCAAGCTGAGGAGAAGCTGTGTTGAGGAAGGGTTGACCTTGTACTATTCATTTTACGCCAATTCATTCCGTCTTTCTGTCGTGTCTACGTGATTAATTGATTGTCGTTTTATCAATTAGAGCTTATCTATTAACCATGACAAAGAGAACATTTTTTTATATACAACAATTGCTTATCTAACTGAACGAAGTTGTGAAACGATAGAAATCGCCAAGAAACTTGTCCCAGACCTTGAGTTAGTCAGATTGTAAGAGCGTCGTTGTAGAGTAGAGCCGGTGGACCCGGGTTTGATTCCCGGTCGGTGAAATCGTTTTCGACAAATTATCATTCCTCAACATTTTCCATAAAGCTGGTTTTAATAATATCTACTTATTTTACGTAGTATTGTGACAAACACATGTGTAAAATGTGTTCTTGTGCTTGTTTCTGTGTTTTAATTGTTATGTTTATTATGTCACGCCAAATGGCAGAATACGCTGTATGTGAAATATTGAATAAATAAATTAATATGAATACTATGTTGAATGCATATACATTATACAGTACTTAATAAAGCGTAAATATACTTTCTTTTATACATTTAATTTTTTTGATATACATTCAATTAGGAGCGAGCTAAAATTCTTTATAGGAGTTGCAGAGATTTCATGAGGCAATGGATTCATACACTAAGATGTGAGAATTTGGCCTTCAAACGCAATGTTTTGCTCAATGAACCGAAATCACAATGAAAGAAAGAGACGAAATTCATGAAAGAAACGAATACTGCTTTAGATAAATCGTTTTCGTGTGACTGTGTGAAGAGAACTACCAAAATAATAATGTATGAATGTATATATACTTAGTAGAAAACGAGCTCCTTTGTTAGCTATGACTATTGTCATACTTGCCAGACGTGAGTAATTTAGAATGAAAATACGTTTTGTGGAATGCCAAAACCGTCTCGTATAGATATAGTAGTAGGCTCTCTGCACTCTAGAAGAGACGCCAGCCGGTTGATATCTAAATGTAAGTGTTCCGCACAAACAGACTCGAAAAGAGTGATGATTTATGTTTCTTCGTTTATACCTTTAAAACGACATCAATATCAAAATGATGCGGGGTTAAATATCCTCAAAATAATGCAACATTTATTATGTTTTGATAAAATTAGACTTATCCAATATTATCTCATATTGTCTATTGTGATCCAAATGTAACACAATACCTTTTTTTAATATATGCAGATCTTAATATCTAGCCCCCCCCCCCCCCCCCCCTCCCCATCATACCAAAATGTGTATATTGAATACCATTTTAGATACGGAAAAAACCCCAAATTCTCTTGTTTGTGCCTGTCGAACTATTTGTGTCAAAAGTCTTGCTGTGACTGTACCCAGGGTTTACTCTGAGTGCTGCAGTCTACTAGTAGTACAGTGCTGCAATGACGTGGCTTGCGCCGAGCCACCGCTATGCATCTTACGCGAGGGGACTATAGACAGTAGACGGTGCCTAGTCTGCACACGCGGTCGGTAAGTGTACTCAGATCTAATAGGTAGACGCCATTTGAATGAATGAATGAATGAATGAATGAATGAATGAATCTGTATTGTACAATCTTGAGTGTATTACATACAGTGTATTCTATACAGATTTTGTAGTTATATTGTTGGTATGCTTGTAATTTAAGACTAAAACTATAAGAAAGTAAGATTTTGTTTACTGTGTTTACTGGTAAATTATGTTCATAATATAGGCCTAAAATTAAAATCAAGACTTATTACATATTCTACTATACTAACATAATATTTTTAAGAAAAGAGAGAATGTAATCCGATTATGACAGCAACAGTAGAAGAAAAGCGGTATTGTAATGTGAGAATTCTCCATCTAGATTTATACATATTATATTGTAAAGTTGAAGCTTGATGAAAATTTATTTAAAAGCAAAGCTGTGTGAAATTGTATGATATTGGGGTAAAGTTGTGGGGGTTTGTGTGAGCATTAAGACTGTCTGTAAAGTAGAGGGTGCCAACTTGCCTGGTAGGGGTAGTCCTTGATGTCGACCGCATCTCCACCGACGATCTTTCCGTCGGGGATCTCCAGGGGATGCCCTGAAAACAGACATAGAATTAATTAATCATTCGGCTCGTACATTGGAACAATGTTTTATGTACATTTAACACGTGTATTATTTTCGAACTCCTTCATGTAATCTGAAGCTTCTATTTTTATTAATTTACTTGTCCGTTTGTCAGCAGCATATATCTGCTATTTGAACGCCGGCTATGTGCACATACATATATACATACACCTATTCGTTACTTTTGTTTGAAACTTGTATTTTTTACGCCTTCAATAACATCAGTCTACTAACTTCCCCTAATACATTTTAGTTGTAATCACAATTGTATTATCACACAATTTTCCATTTAAGTATGCTTACTGCCGCCATCTGACAAAATTAATATTCTACACTATTCTTTATGACTTTGCAGGCTTCCTTAACTTTATATGAAAAAGCCACTTTTGAGTAAACATGTATCTGTGTGAGAATAAAATTATCTGAAATCTGAATAATTAAATAATAGAATATCTATTTGCTTTTTGCAGCAGATAGCAGAATCTCAACAATGTAAAATCATCAATATGAAATTAAAATGTTTGCGTATATAAATTTTGATGAATTTTCTAGTATAATATTTGTTCATTTTCGGACGAGTTTCTCTGTAGTGTACCGTACTTACCCAGGCAGGCTACGGCCAAGCAGACAAGTGTGAGAAGACGAAGCATGATGACTTTGACTGACAATTTCAGCGAAACACGATCTTTATATACTAGTCAACTGTATGATGACATATCGAAATTGTAATAAGAAAAAAACTGTCAGAGATAATACACGATAAGCTGGAAGAACATTGAGCTACGTGGGAGTAGGAACTATCTTGACAATAATTCTGTTCAGTCATTGTTTTCTTGTCGATCGATTTATCTCAAATAAATGGCAGTTTCGTTTCATTGTGTCAATGAGTATTAATTGTTTTAATTTTTGAGTTCAGCTCAGTTTTGTGGTAATTAATATAATAGGGATTTGCAATATTTGTGTAATTTTAATTAAAGAGAAGATTGGAATTGATGTGAATTGTAATAATCTGTGAGGATCTGAAAAGACGTTTATATGGGAATACCCCTAAGGTATAAAGCGGCAAAGTTGTTCTTTATTCTCTCTTGGTGGAGTATGTAAATTAAATGTTTTAATATATATTTTTATGTTTTATAAATAAACTTAAATAACAATTTTAATTAGTTGATTTTCAATATATATTTTATTGTTCAATTTTCTTATTCTTTCTTAATTGCTATATTATATTGTTCAGTGTTTTCAGTTGTTTCATCGTTAATGCTATATTTTTATTTACTGTCCTTTGTAAATATCAGTTTCACGAGTGAATAGTATTGGCGTTAAAATAAATGAAATGACAAGCACATGGATGCTTTTACTCATGCCAAAACGGCGTGTTTGGTGTCAGCTGTTCCGTAAAAATGAGGTTATCACATCTGTACGAAAGAATAACTAACGGTAAAATGTCATGAAAGTTGTTTTGTGTGCAAAATTTGCGTTTCGAACTGACTCCCCATCAGTTATCATACCACAGAGATTCCAGTTTGCTGGCCAATTTTTGGAAGTATGAGATCAGATTTTCAAATCCGTTATTTAAATTATTGATATCCTTTACTTATAAATGTAAACGTGAGCGCATTCTTTTGCTTGTGAAATATTTTATGAATCGAAATAATTAATTTTTCAAAAGGCGTTTAAATGGTTGTATTGAATACAATTTTTAAGTTATTTAGAACACTTTAACACTTTTATGTGCCATAAACAAAATTGCACACAAACATAGAGTGGGGTGGGGTGGGGTGGGGTGGGGGTGTATGGGTGATACATAAAAATACGTAAATTCACACTCTGGCTTTAAGTGTAACTGGGTTCACGAAAAGAAATTATAACTCTTGTGATTTAGATTTATGAACAAATTTTGTGATTATTTTGAAATCAAGAATTATCATACCAACATTCTCAACAAAGAGACCCAAAGTCTCTAGAGTATTACATTATTATATTTTGTTTTTCTTTGGGCATCTTTAAAACAGCGTCTGAAAGCATTTTTTGATTGGAGTAGATAAACACACGAATTGGCTTATTTATTTATTTCATTTATTTATTTTGTTTCTATAATTCCTTTATAAAACTGTTTTGCAGTGATTCTGTATAGTCATAGGTTTTTTTTTTTTTTTTTTTTTTTTTTTTTACCACTATTCCACTCCCACGTGTATACTATGTTGACTCTTAACTACTCACGATAAGGATTGTACGATTAGAGCATTTCATACAAACTGTTTCTTCAGCATTGTTCATTGAGAATCGTAAAGTTTTTCAATAAAGCAGTGACCCCGTAATAAAATCTCTGTTCACTCTATAGTGTAAATGTAATTAACAAGTCAATGACTTACTCTATTAATAGTAACTATAACGACAGAATACTGTATCAATCATAACATCGAGAGAGTAATGTGCTTAATTAACGAAGAAATGAGCTTTGCGAATGGGAATGGGATGTAAAGTTCCTGTATTGATACAATGACGATATTTCGGCTTAAGATTTCATATTTTGGCAACGATTCGAGTCGATACGACGAGTGGCTAATATACGAAGATGACCCCATATGAATGTCCTCCACTGGAAATCCGTTTTTGTGACTGTGTGGGTAGAAAATAAATACAAATGTATTTATTAATTTTTGACATTCATAGAGTGGTCGTTTTAATTGAACATTTTATTCGATTTGAATTTTGTAGAATGCGGTTTTACATCATGAATGTTTAATTCAACCTTCTTTCATATATATATATAGATATACTTCCCCCGATACGATTCTCCTCATCTCTTTGGAATGGTTTCACATAGTTTAGATTGAGAAATCATTATATATATATACTGTAATCAGATACCTGCAAATCAACTCTCATTTACGGATCGAGAAAGCCTCCAACAACTTCTTTTTTCCTCTTATACGCTATAAGCAACTTTGTCATATTAATTAACATAGCATGCATCTATTTTCCCGTATTTGCATAATTGATATATACATTCATAAAAAACAGTAGCTGACAATATTTAAATCTATTACGCTAAAAGCTTATAGAACTCGATGATGTCAATGATTATGATTAATTGTTATCAGTTTTTGATAAGAGTAGATCTTCTTACCGAGTGGAGGGCTTTCCATTTCAACACGCTTATTGTCTTCAAGTGTTTTGCTATTATATTGTTGTCTAGATTTGAGTATATCCATTATCGATTTGCCAAAAACTGTTGATTAGAACCTAACCATTGTATTCTCCAAGGTTGTTTCATTTATGTTGTCATGATTGAATGATTATAAATCAGTCTAGGAGATAAGTTTATGCTGAGAGTTTTCTAGTAGGCCTATTGTACCTTGTTGTAGTTAGGGTTGCCATACGTCCCGGATTTTCCGGGACAGTACCGGTTTTCTCGATACTGTCCCGGTGTCCCGAAAATAATTTTCGGGACACCGAAATGTCCCGGAAACACAAGTTATGTTAAAATGAAACAAATCATGTCACTTTCTGGTTGTTGATTTCAAATACTTTGCGCGTCGCGGGTTCGTGTATTACCGAATGGCTGGGGGCATCTAGGTTTATACTTCTGCCAACAGAGAGGGTGCGCATGTGTCCATCTCAACGAGTGTAGAATAAGGTTTATTCTATATTCTACACGCTTATTCTACACTTGTTGGTCCATCTACAGTTCTACTGTCAAGGCCAAGGCAGCTAGCTAACCAGCAACCAAATTGCAAGTCTTGTGAATAGTCTGGTCGGCGAGTCATTCAGGGCAGAGTTGTTTTAGTGTGTCTTCATTCCATAGCGTTGCTACAGACGTGAAAATGGCCAAACGCAAGTGTCGATTTACAGACAAACTGATGGAGGAATATCCGGTTCTGTCTCGAAATACTCAAATTAAAGGTAAAGTTGATTGTTCTGTTTGCCGAAGTGTGTTTGGAATAGAGCACGGGGGCGTTTAGATATTCTGGATCATTTAAAGTCGAAGAAACACAAATCAGATTTAGAAGCGAAGTGCAAAAGTCGAAAAATTAGCGATTGTTTCACGAAAGTCGCTGCTGGAAATGATGAACTTGAGCTAAAGAGGGAACGTTTTCCTATCACACAGTCATGCATAACCAGAGTTTTAAAAGTTGTTTGAAAACAAATTTTCTTGTGCGCGAACGAAAACAGAGGCGATTGTCGTCAACGTTTCGTGGCTGCTGCAGTATACTAAATCTAATGTACAAATATTAATATAACTAAATAGTAACTTATAGTTATAATAAATATAATAATATGTATAATATATAGAGATGGAGTTTTTTTTTCTAGCATCTGAGTTGTTATTAATTATTTGTCCCGGATTTTGTATTTGAAAATATGGTAACCCTAGTTGTAGTATGGGAAAAGAGGGGGGCGATTTTGAACTATGGTAGCCTCTTAATCTGAATCGTCCACTTCAAAGACAAGTAAAAATAAAATATATCTATATATACTTACGATTTGGTTGAGAATCACTCGAAAACGTTGACGGTATGTGTCTAGAAAATCTTAATATAAAATCTAATGTTTGGTGCAGCCCCACTGTTGTAATATTTGTATTAACGGTTATGCAGAGCAGGGATCGATGTCACCTTAAAAGTACATTTCTCCCTCTATACTTGTTCGTAAAGGGTCATATCCAATGAGGGATATCGTTTCATAGTAGAGGTGTTGGATTGTTTCAATTTGATGGAATGAAATTATAGGTATGAAAAATGGTGTTGTGCAAACTTTGATGTCAGAATATGCTTATTTGTTTTAATTCTTAGAAATGTGATAGGTTTACTGATAGGAAAGGTTATAGAAATGGTGTTTGTGAAGTTAAGGAATCATCTTCCTACATCAAAACTTCCAATTCATTAAACTAATCCAATAAATAACGTACTCGTTTTTTTTTTTATATATATATATTTTTATAATGTTTCTCTTTACAATTTTGTTTGTCTTTTTCAAATCTTATAATAGTAACAAATGTAAAAATTTTATACAAGGGAACTCTCGTTAAATGTAGTTATAAAACTACAAAATAACAAAGTGAAACACCTCGATTTCATTTTAACAACATATATAATATGATCTTCGTACATATATTGATGGATGTTTTAATTTAATTTTTAAAATATTCATTTAGTATATAATTCACTCTCTCGTGATTTTATGTTACGTTTTGCTAAGCTGGGGATCCTATAGTGCGTCAGCAAGTACTCTTACTAACAACGGATTATGAGATTATGAAGATGTGTAGTTAACCAATATAATCATATCCGGACTGATAATCTTGTGTTAATCTTGTATAATTTAAATTGTGTCAAGGTTATCAGAAATTGGCCACACTCAATGACAAGGTATTGGTAAATCGCGCAGATTTCTACACTATCTCAACATGTGTGTCGTATATGGGTTATTCGCGACCGTAAACTTAGAGTGTAACTCAAGATAGTTTATAAATTACTATGTTCGAAATGACAATAAATAATTTTTCGTTTTATTATGAGTTTGGCTTCTGTATGAAATTAAATATACTGTCAGCTATTTTTTTTAAATGGTTTATGTATTTAATCTTATTTTTTGAAAGAATTAAGCTTGGTTAGACTTGTCATATAACGATGCTTTAGGAGTATTCATTGAAGGTAGGAAAATGTAATTACAGATGCTTTATGTTTACTGGAAAGCGTTCACGTTGCATTTCAAAACTCGCTAAGATCAGTGAATGCAAATCAATCCTAATGGTATGACTTTTATTTAATATCGAAGTATTCGAATGCAAAACCGAATTGACCGCTGGCAAAACGTTTCTATTCATATTGGCAAACGGAAAATCCAACACTTGAAGCTATCGCTGATAATGAGTTATAAATAAATATCCATTCAGAGATAATGTCACTTTGTATTAATTACTACACGTTATTTGAAAGGAAGACATAGTATTTTATTGTAAATGTCCACACAATTTTACTTTGGATGTTTATAGATTTTCGTACAATTTTTCATGCTGGGGTAAATAAGAACACATACAATATTTAAAGCGTTCCAATTTAATCTCTAACAGTATTCATGAAATAATATCTATTATTGCGTCAGTGTTATGCAAGAATGAAGCCAGTCCACTCTTTTGGAGATTCATTATGAGTTGTTGTTGCAAATAGTTGCATTTGGTTGAGTTTTTTTGTATGTTTAATCCCACACTTTATTTGCAAACATGTTTGTTCTGCATTAAACTATATTCTGATCTTATTTCCGTACATACAAAAATATTAAATTAACAATTTTCATAAGTCTACATTTTACAAAACATTTATCCAAAACTTAACATATAAATATACAACGCTGTTACTCAATACTATTGATGCATGCGAAGATTTCAGTTGATATCTTGAGCTACAATCAACTCAACTGGTATCATAAAATCAACAACGAATCAATGTTCAATGTTCACATGCTACCTAGGCCTACTTGAGACATTATCAACTACGAGTTCCAAGCTATCTATGACCAGTCTGCATTCATACCCCTTTGCTCAGCGTTTGAAAACTTATCATGGCTATGACAGAACTACCATCAAACAACTCAATAATATTTTCATAAAGTGCTTCTTAATAATTATTATATTATTATAAATATATAAATTAGTCAGTGCTAACCTCTTGCCAAACCATTCGCCGTTTGCTATCTTATCGTAAAAATCGCTCTAAACACATCAATTATATTCTACTAATTGGGACATCGATGTCAGAAAGAATATGTCATATTATCGCTGTTACTTTGCAAATTCGTTTACGTCAATCTGTCAGTTCTTCGTATTGATAAACAATAATGATCTTATCTTTTCTGATTTTCATCATCTTGATGTTTTCGGATGTAGTATTTCATTGCTTGTTTTATCGTTTGGGCTTCACAATTACACAGCCGAGTATTTCTTCATTTTCCTGCAATAATATGTTGCATCTGGTTTTTCACAAAGTTGTTGAAATTACTTTCAGATACTTTTGTTCCATGAATAGGAATTCCAGTTTTATTGAAAGCTGATTCTCTCACATATGTCGTTAGACTAAATTTTTCCAATCCGTTGACATTTCTTTGTGTGTCAAATATCCTGTGGTTCATTCTTGATGACATCATACTGTTTTCTTCATCAATCATAAGTTTGAACACACGGCTTTTTTTGTTGTGAATATCATCTAGGCTTCAGTGTCGGTAAAATAAACTGGGATCGATTTTTTCCCCAACTTACGTTCTTTCCTTAACTTTATCATTTTCCTTGTCGGGGTTACTAATGAGTGACTCATTTTTAGCTATTGGCGTGATTGCCTGTGTTATTGTCCATTAATGCAAATCACAAACGTTAGGAAAAAATCCCGTATTTTCCATTTTAAAATTAATTTTACTGGAAAAATGTGTTAGACTATTCCTTGTTAAATTTTTGTCTAGGTCATCATTATTAAGAAAATGCGCAATCCAAACATCCATTTACTGAACAAAGTTTGCTTTACACGCTCTGTTGCCGAAACTAGTCTACTCTTAACGTTACTTTTCGTATGAATTATGAAGATAACTATTTTTAGTCGTTATATCGTCCTTTTGTTGCCTACGTATACTATAAACAAATAAACATATACGTAGCCCAAATAAACGCATCAAAGGATTCAATCTTTACTAATTTCTGTTCTGTATTCAAGTGGTAATAGTTGTCAGTACCGTCAAATGACGGTTCAAACGGTGGCCAGACGAAATTCAAATTTGCTGACATTTTTCACTCAATAGTTGGTAATGATGTAAATGTATACGATTGCCATTAAATTCATTGACTCATCAGAATTTTACTCATGTCTGAGGTTTCCCACAGTTATTGTACCACAACTGTTTCCACTGTTTCGGTTTAATCTATCACAGTATTACTTCATTTTCACTTTATTTAAATACTGTTTTAGTTTCTTGAAATCCATGTGTTTTGTATAGTTACTTCCGCTCTTAAAGAAGTCCTGTAGTGTTCTCCTTTGAAGTAGAGTTTACCATCTGGGTATCTTCTGATAGAAGGATTACATCCTCCACCATATATATCTTTGGTACATATGACGTTCAAATTCGGTTGAGAATACGTTATCAATACAACCAGGCTGCTTTATATAGTCTTTCTAAAGCATATATCACCTTTGAATTCGGCTTCAATAGTATCTGCTATCATTAGCTTTAAGGTTTTATTGAATGTCAGTCTGGTATTCAAACCAAGATATTCTTGACGTTTTTGTAAAATTAATTGTCAAACTTTCAACGTTTCCGAACAAAACAGTTCTAGCGTGGAGTTAATTCAACCTAGAAAGAAATTATAATTTTCGATCTTTATGGGAATATCCGATGGTAAATATTAATTTAAACAGACACACTTTTGTGTTGCCAATATACCAGTAATGTATTATCAGTATTAACTGTCCAACTACCACTGTCCCTCCGAACAGACCAGAAAGATTAAAAGTTCACGATCTACAGTTACAGTTACCTATAAGGTACCGGTACTGAAAAAGTGAATGGCAGTTTTTTATCGCATATTATCTATGGGTCTCATTGACTGGTATTTTCCATATTATGCAGTTTATTTAGTAACCATACATTTTAACCAGTATTTACTAAAATCAGTGCACATATGTCTGAATGTTGGTTGTCCGAGACAATGTCTGAAGCCGTTCCACACATCTACATGTGCTAAATTGTCTACTTTATGGATTATTGCACATCTTTTGAGATTCAACGATAGTTTAAAGTACGACTTCTTGGATCTATTTTGCAAACTTAGATCCTGGCCTAGATCATAGTCATTTTGATATATATATATATATTACAAAGTTCAGGTAACAAACTTAGCCATTTTGGCTGTTGCTTTTGGATCATGACTTTCTGGACCAATTGTAGAGATGTTGTAGATCCTGGTCTAGATCATAGTCATTTCGATATATATTACAAAGTTCAGGTTACAAACTAAACTCCTGTTGCTTTTGGATCATGACTTTCTTCTGGACCAATTGTAGAGATGTTGGGGATCCTGGTCTAGATCATAGTCATTTCGATACATATTACAAAGTTCAGGTAACAACTAAGCCATTTTGGCTGTTGCTTTTGGATCATGACTTTCTGGACCAATTGTACAGATGTTGGATCCTGATCTAGATCATAGTCATTTCGATATATATTACAAAGTTCAGGTAACAAACTAAAATCCTGTTGCTTTTGGATCATGACTTTCTTCTGGACCAATTGTACAGATGTTTGATCCTGGTCTAGATCATAACTACCTCGATGCATATTACAAAGTTCGGGATGTTAGATAGTTTAACCTAATACCCTTTCGACATCATTGCACAAAATGGTCTAGACCATGGCTCGTTAGCTCCAATGCGCAGTGTTGTGGATGTTGGTAGGTGGCTCTAGCTAGACCATCACTTTCTGTATCCACGGCACAAACTTCTGGATGTTAGTGTAGACTCCTGGCAAGTGTTCTCGGCCGCATCCGATACCCCAGGATACGAGCCCGATCAGAGTCTTGCGACCTTCTATGCTCATCGTCAGAGGTCCGCCAGAATCTCCCTGCAAGACAATACAGAAACATTTTTGATACTCGGAAAACCGGAAACAGAAACAAAAAATTGCCAAAGGACGCGAAAGCAGCCATACAGACATTAAATATGTGGTCCTTGGCGTTTACTCAACTAACAGGAGCTTCTCCCCCCCCCCCCCCCTTTCGCGTTCCTTTCATACCATCTCTGACATTCTACCTTTTCTGGCCCAACCCATGTTTCTCTCTTTGAAAACTTGTGCTCTAATTTGTTATAAACATCCAGCTCCCGATTTCTCCACTTTCTTACCTCTCTCACCAGATATCTATCTACATTCTATACCCCTAGTAACATTCTCCACCATTGCACTATTAGGTTAAAAGCAATCCCCACCTTCTGCGATGTATTTGCTTTAGTCCCTATTCCTCCACCTTCCCCTTTTGTGAACTCTTTTCCACTCTTGCATTACTTATAGTAAAAACACAGGTTCCTTCTCATTTGTTTGCTTCAACTCCTCACTCTCTCACACACACATACACTCATACTTCTCTTCTCCTCCAGTTACTAAACCTTCCCCATCATTGAATCGCTAGTTTCAGAAAGGGCCTAAGTCCATGAAACTGATTTCTGAGATAATCAATAAAAACCGTTTTCCTCCATGCCTTACAGAAATCGGTATCAATTTTCTTTAGTAGTGAAAACAACCCCTCCTTCTTAGTTCTTTGACATAAAAAAAGTTGGCATAAATTATTTAAAACTAGAATATTTTAATTATTTTAAGCAATGGACTTAGACCCTTTCTCAAACTAGTGGTGATTCTATTGCATTATTTGATACAAACAGTCCCCCTTCGTCTCCCCCTCTCACCTGACAACTGTCTCGTCCCCCCTCCTTGAAGCCAGCACACAGGAACACGTCGTGGATAGTTTCTCTTCTCCCCGCCGCTCGGAACCAGCGCTGGCATCTGTCGTTGGGTATCACCTCGACGTCCACTTCTTGTAACACCGTCGGTACCGTCGCGACGCCTGCGCACAAGTGTAAAACAAATAAAACAACAGAGGATGTCGTCAAACTCGCAATTATGACAGATGTTGATTCGCTTAAGAGGACGCGGGCATGCAGACCTTCAGAAGGATGATTGCCAATGTTGCAGTTTTTGAGATAATCATTTTATTTTTTTTGCGTTGTATTATTAAATGAATTATGAATGTTTCTGATGATATTGATTTTCGATTAAAATTTTTTTCAACTTAGTGATATTATAAATATTTTTCTAATACAGATATCAAAATTTCGTGTTACTGGGAGCGTCCGTTGGTCTCTCTTGCGAAACATATAGACAATTTTCACATTATACTACAGCTTCTACAGTTATCTCCAGTTTTGCGTATAGCGGGATAGTATGCCGCTGTTTGTTAGATATGGATTTGAGCCGGAAAAACTTTACCAAGTATACTATCGTGGTTTTCCGGGTACAACCGTGTCAAAAGGTGGAACCAATCCAACGTTACCAACTCCACGAAGGTCCCTGAAGAAGTCCATTGCAATATTCGCGAAACGTTGGATTGGTTCCACCTTTTGACACAGTTGTACCCGGAAAGCACGATAGTATAGTTGACTTCGGCCGTGAAACCCTCCGAAATAGATTAACTTTACCAAACGTGGATGCATGACCTGGATGCACAGTCTCCAATCGAACTTTAGCAACACTTGGTTGCTTATGAATGGTTTATGATATTTTCCATAAAGAAAGTAAAAGTTTGACGGTTAAGACTAATTGAGTTTCAAGCTCAGACAATGTATACTGCTTTGTGTTCACAAAACCAAAGTGAAATAATTTTTTAAAATTCGGGAGACCTCGCCCGGTAATGAGGTTGACTCTTCTCTAGAACACAAACAAAGGCCGACCCTCTTACCATGCCGCGTGCGACCCCACCCCGCAACTGTGGCCTTCTTTCCGACCAGCTTTGCGCTGGGCTCCGGCAGACAGACGGGCAGGATGTGTTGCTTGAAGTGGACAGTCTTGTCCAGTTTGACCAGGGATACGTCATTCTTGAAGTCCGTCGGGTTGTACTGGGGGTGAACCTGTAACGTCAAACACTTTCTTCTTAGACTGTCCGACCGATGGGATAGGTAACCTTGACCTCGATAGAGGGACACGTCCAAAAGTTAGGTAACCTACAGTTGACGTCACAAATTTTAATTGAAGGGCGGTTACCATGGTTACAACTTTGAAGTGCCTTGTCAGTCACAAGGTCCTAGTTGATCAGATTAACTTAAACTCCGCTACGAGGATTGAGAAGACCTTGATTCTTTAGTTAAATTGTTTTAAATAGATAACTAAATTCACATTTAGAGTCTACCCACTCAGTAACAAAAAACTGATTTTCAGTGGGGGACTTTAATTTAAAGCGATTAAACCAACCCTGTAGGCTCCGAGCACCATCGACGAGTGAGCGATAACCAATCAAAGATCGATATTTCAAATACAAAACATATGAATAATTAAATGGACAGTTCGAACACCTGCGGACAAATGTCAGAATCAACATTGGCGATTTTGTTTCCATTGTTGATGGATATCTATTAGCTATATTACTATTAGCTGGGTTTTTCTTGGGGGACTTTAATTTAAAGCGACTAAACCAACCCTGTAGGCTCCGAACACCATCGACGAGTGAGCGATAACCAATCAAATATCGATATTCCAAATACAAAACATATGAATCAGTGATTGGACAGTGCGAACACCTGCGGACAAATGTCAGAATCAACATGGCCGATTTTGTTTCCATTGTTGATGGATATCTATTAGCTATTACTATTAGCTGGGTCATATGATGCCAGCCAAATCAGAACCACCACACAACCATCGCGGGGTTGTCTTGAGGGGAAAATAGATCATTTTGGGGAGTTGGTATAGGCGTTTGGATCACAAAGAGGGCCAGCAAAATTAGACAGATGACATATTCCATTACTTCTTGGCTTAGGAATAAGTAAACGGTGACTTTGGAGCCGTCCAAGCAACGAAGCACTCAATAAATTCAAAGTTGTTCTGAATCGGCCTTGTTGATTCTGGCATTTGTCCGCAGGTGTTCGCACTGTCCAATCACTGATTCATATGTTTCGTATTTGAAATATCGATCTTTGATTGGTTATCGCTCACTCGTCGATGGTGTTCGAAGCCTACAGGGTTGGTTTAGTCGCTTTCAATTAAAGTCCCCCACTGCAAATCAGTTTAGTTACTGAGTGGGTAGACTCTAAATGTGAATTTATTTTATTTTATTTATTTATATTGGAAAATGTGAGCAAGATCATGTTGACTGAGCAAAGGGATGATTAAAAATATTGCCGAGTGTCCTCTTTGCGGGCATCGGTCATCGTGAAGAGGGACCCACAACGACCAGAATTAGTTTGTTACCCTAATTAATGCCAATACGTCTGTAACGTTGTTGGTGTTACCCTGAATAACTCCAATACGCGTGTAGCGTTGTTGGTGTTACCCTGAATAACTCCAATACGCGTGTAACGTTGTTGGTGTTACCCTGAATAACGCCAATAAGTATGCAACCCGTTGCTGGTGTTACGCTGAATAACGCCAATAAGTATGTAACCCGTTGCTGGTGTTACGCTGAATAACGCCAATAAGTATGTAACACGTTATTGGTGTTTCCCTGAATAACGCCAATACGCGTGTCACGTTTTTGATGTTACCCTGAATAACGCCAATACGCATGTAACACGTTGCTGGTGTTACCCTGAATAACGCCAATACGCATGCAACACCCTGAATAACGCGTAAACTTGCCTCCTTGCGCTCGACGCCATATTCTTCGTGATGAAACCTCTCCGATTGTTCCCTGACGTCCCACTCGCCTAGACGCACCCTCAGGTTGTTGTTGGTGGTCCTGCAATCACACACACACACGCACTTCAGTGCCCAATTACTGCGGTAGGAGTACACTCGAACTTAAAGGACCAAACCCGTAAAACTCAAACACATATTTATTAAGATTAAAACATATTTTTTAGAATAACTAATTTGTAAGATTAAAAATATTGTTAACTGTAAAAGAGTTGAAGACTTTTTAGGTTTAGATTTGTTTGCGAAATGACGTCATTACGATCAGCATTTGCGACTTGATATACATCTTTGTGGGTTGACAGGTTGACACGGTTTACCGACAGAAATGGCCCAAGATTAGTTTATAGAACTAGAATGACACATTTGAAAACTGAATATGTTGGGAGTGACAAGGTGGAGATAGTTCTTCTATTATTCGACGAATTTCTGCGTTTCCAGTGCTTAAATATCATATTAACAAAACGTAGAGAGCAGCGCATTCTTAAAGAAAAGAAAAAATACAACCACTTAACTTTGTTCTAGCGCTAGCATTGTGTTGACTATTGGCCAGTTAACATAGTTTAGATAGGGAATATTATAATATCTTTGGTCTGGATGCATTGTGTCGTGGCCATGAACATATATTATAACTTTTTTAATCGGAAATTATTATTGAATACCTTATTATTGAAGGCGTAAATATAAGTAGGCTGTTGCAGCAGCGTTACCTACTGTCACTTTACTATACTAGTAATGTTACTACCACTGAAAGATCGGAATGGGTCTGAGACAATGATATTTAACAGCTATAGTAGGCTAGATCACCAGTCCCCCAACCTTCCACTCAGTAGCAAGCGTAGCGATTTGAAGCCATTTTGAAATGGGCAATTTACATGCTAATTTGGACCTTTTAGTACTGCTAGCGCTGCCAATGGCAGAAAGTCGCATTAGAAACTCCTATTCCCGCCTGTCTTATTTGCCCATTGCAAGATGGCATCAAATTGACACGCTTGTGGCTGCTGGGTTGCGCAAATATCATTGGTGTGAGAGGACCTCTTTTCAAGGCGGTGATGTGAGACTTACGTGGCCACACAATGAGCGGCGGTGACCACCCAACGGTTGCTCAGCAACGCGCCCCCACACGAGAGTTTCTTAGAGAGAAATCCAGTCTTGATCAAAGCTACCTGAGAACAGGACAAATGTTCATACAATTAGACATACACTTAGAAATAGATACATGGTTGCTAATGATATGCTCTATAAGAACCTAGTAATTAGACTGTACACTGTTCCTTGTGTTGTAGTGTACAGTCCAAAGGTTCTTATAACGTTTTATCTGTTCTACCATGTTTCCGTTTTAATTATAAATGCCGTATATAAATGCCGTATCAAGTGTCAAGTTAACTACAGGATTTGTTGCTATGGAATTGTTTTATTACATGCTATTTTCCATAACAAGAACAAACTCTATAGCAACCATAAACAAATTACATATTTAACTCGACTCTGCATTTCGCCCTAAGTTTGTATTACAAAAATCAGATTGTTCAAAAGTTATACTAGGTTGGAAGCTATTTGTAGAAAACAGGCACAAAATTGTAATTCCTACCCTTTACCACTGTGGCAACATCTTATGTGTAAAACAATGATCGCACTAAATTCGCGACTAAATTGTAGCACACTAGTGTGTAATGGGCCGTTTACATTAAATGACTAGTGATTAGTGACTAGCCCCTGTGATTAAGCCACAGGCTTCTTTCGTTAGCTATGAGGGAGAATACTGCGCTCTGATTAGCTGTGGTTTAAGGTTTGTCTTGACTTGACCACGGAATTGAAATATGTTCAATTCCTTAGTCAAGTCAAGACAAACCTTAGTCACAGCCAATCAGAGCGCAGTATTCTCCCTCCCAGCCAATGAAAGAAGCCTGTGGACACGGTAGACACGGGGGTTAGTCAATAATCACTAGTCATTTGTGTAAACCCTGCTTAAGTAAACATCTGTTGGATTACCTGCCAAGGGTGGCTGCCGAAGTTAGAGCTGTGTCCTCCAACTATGCGGTTACTTCTAGTGTACATCTCGCCACAACCTGAACACAGAATAGACAGTAAACAACAGGACATAAACAGGCAAGGACAATGTTTACATGATGAGTAATATGTACACATGGGGGTGGGGTGTCCGTCCTTAGAGAAACACTGTGTGTGTTGTCGGCAACAACATAAATTTGATAATAAACAAACTGAAACAAATAAATAAGTTGATAGAAAGTACAAAGAAGTAGACAGTACAGTACAGGAAAAAACACGAATAATAATAATAATAAAAAAAAGGAATACAAGAAACAACGATCTTGGAAAGTATGTACATATTTTGTGTGAGGTGCATCATTGAAGAAGCTCAGTTCACTGTGATTATTACCTTTAACTTAACAAGACAACATGATCTGCTGTTAGAATAAGTGTGGTTTTCATACTCTTGATTTATTTTTGTCACTTGGTATAAGTTTTACACACGGAACCAAATTTTCGAGCTTATCAACTCGTTTGCGGACTGACTGTTTGTATTAAGTTTTCTCGAAACCCTGTAAACGCGTAATTTAACCATTCGAAACTGTAATACCAAAATAATAGTCAAACATATAGCATATAAATTTGTATAAACACACAAATGTAATCAATAATGTAAAATGTAACGATACTTACAATATTATGATAAGCTCACGAAAAAAATATCGAAAACAAGTAATTAAAACCTTCATTTCGCATGCAAATTAACAATTGTACACCCTCGAGAATTGTACCCCTAACGCTAATTTTCCTAACTCAACCCTGTGAGAAGGAATATCTGCCAATCGGACATACAATTTGGGTTCGAATTCCAGTGGATTTATATTCTCAACCACATTCCTTCACGTGTGTTACATAATTCCATAACAACCTTTCTTACAAGCACAATCCTCATATATGAATGTATATATGTGCGCGTATGCATACGCACAATATATATATATATATTTTACGCGGTTTTGCACTTGTTGTAGTTAACAGTTTAGATGTGTTTAAATGATTACTTGTCGGTTTTTTCTAGACACTCAAAACGATCAGCTATAATTAGAGCACATCCTTATTATAAGTTATCTCACATCTAAAAGTTAGTGCTTTCTTTTTCAGAATCATTTCTCCGTTTAGGCATCTCGTGTGCGTGCTTCGTTCAATTAAGTGCGTGCGAGAGTGTATGCGTATGTGTGCGTGCGTTCCACTAGCTTGAGCAGAGTATGGTAATGTGTGTGGTGACGGCTATAGCAATGTTCTTTTACGTCAATTATCTAATGAAAATTCAATCATCTAATTCCTTGTGTATTGTTTATGGTTAGAGATGTGTAGATTTAGCATCTTGCACAAAAGATGATGTATCAATGAGCACTGATTATATTGAAAGTACATACAAAGGGGGCTGAATTGGGAATACATGCAGAAATGATAATTTTAACTGTATGATACAGAACACGCTTTATGTTTACTATATTGAATTGTTAGGACCACCTATTATGTTCCCTTTTAAATGCAAAATAAACTTTTATTTAAAGTAATATTTTCTGTATAGTTTATTGTACTTCTTCACTATTCTAAATTATTGTAGTAAGCTCGAGCCTCTAGGCTCATTGGGGGCTTGATCAATAATTGTAAATTGTAAATGTTAAACATTCAATAAAGAACAATACAATACAATACAATATACAATATAATATTGGTATTTTTATTAGTTGAAGATCTGTTGTGGTCATATATGTTATAGATGAACCAATTTCTATAACACTTTGGAAATAACATACCGAAAAATACCGAAATAAATTATTGGATATGAAAAAGCGAGAAACGTTATTATGTCGAGAAATAAAATAGATTCACTGAAGCCCTTCTTGCGTGCAGCTATCTCCAGCTCACAGACGTACACAAACCAAAAGTAAATATTGTCATTACATCACATTGGACTATATTATTTAACTAGTTCATGTGTGAAGTAGTTCAACTAGTTCACATAATCATAAAGATTAGAGTACACTCAGCGTCAATGCCAAGTTTAACTGTAAATCCAACGGTCAATAAAACGATAAAAGTGATAAGGTTACGCAGATATCAATTAAAACAAGCTTAATGTAGGTCGTTCGTTGTTAAGCCTACCTGTATGAAAACTATACGTTTTAGACTATGTATGTATGCAGGTACGTGACCCAAATATTTTTAGGGACATCACGGATTATTTTAAAATCACTTAGAAAACTCATTACAAAATTAAACTCCTGCTGATTATAACGTTGTCTGTGTTGTTCATACAGATTTTTAATCTTTCAAAACAGCATGCGGTTATGTGCTCACTTCTTCGGTATTGATTAACTTACATTGAGGCAGTCATATTTACCTCATCCATTAAGAGTTATTTAAGTTATGGGTGTTCAGATAATATTTAAAAACTGTAATTTTGTTTGTTTTAATACTAAAAAAATTTTAATTTTGTAAAGCAATATCAAAATAAATTATCCGTATTTGTTGACTTCCCAGTCACACAGTTACAAGAACTTGATTTCAGTGGGGGTGGGAGACATTGTACAATTTATTATGTACTTCGTGTCTATAACGGCTCTCAAATCACCGTTTACGTGTATCTGCTAGAAGCACGTTGAAAAATCCTAGAAAATTTCAGACTTCAAAAACCCTAGCTTAAACGGGAATCGAACCCTGGTCCTTCATCATCGGGAGTAGGAATGAATCCACAGGACCAACAACAACACTCATGACGTTCTACCAAAAATGTTAATCTTTATAGATTATCCCAAAGATAGCCACATAGTGTAGATTAGTTCAACGTGTATTTAAAAAGAAATTAAAGAAAATAAGTGTGCAGAACACCCGACGCGCCGCTTCTCTGAGCATGTACGGTCGGCAGTCGCGGCGGGGTTCATGAATTTAGAAAGTAACAGAACCTCCGACTTATAAAATGATCTCACTAAAACGTTGTTTGTGAATTGAGTTGTTACAAGCGAAAGTTTTACGCATGGTAACAGTCCCAGAATTAAAAGCGCGCAAAATTACAGCTGTTCTTTTCTTTGGTAATTTCTCATGACTGCTACAGCATCGAAAAAGTGATAACATAGTACCTGGGGGTAAGGTGACCAGACGTACCGGTTTGACCGGTACAGTACCGTTATCGGAACACTTGTACCGGTGTGCCGAGAGATTCATTGAAAAGACGTATTTTTACCGGATTGTAATTTTTGGGGAAAAGGTGTCCCGGTATTCTGTCAATAAAGACAACGCGTTTGGTCAGCTCTCTAGCCCTCGACACATGCAAGTCGCATTCGCAGACGCTGACTCACACAATCAAGCACTCACTCAACTCCGTCACCAGAGTTTATTCCTTCCACAGGCGGCTGGCGAAATACGATCGGGCATAGGCCTAACATGCCTACAAAAATGTACCCACATCCATTTAAATACTTAATATGGTATTAATTAAAATTTATATGAATAATAATGTATTGATATTTATTTTGTTTTATAAACTCATGTTAAAAAACTGTTTTCTGGGCATTTTGCATGCAAATTTGAATTAAAAATGTTTCGCCTCTTTCGCCCCAGACCCCGTGCTTGTCCATGGAGTTCGTAATCCTCACAGTTTGTTTGTCGCGGTTTGCAATAATCAAAATATGGTCACTTTACCTGGGGGACAAGTCAATTGAACAAAACGTCGAAATGTTTTAGACGTTTTGGATGGTCACGTGATCCTCCAAAACGTATTTTTTGACCAATAACTGACCTTAGTCCCGGTGGTTATTGCCCACAACGTCTTTAATTTTTAGACGTGTTGTTGTAAGTCTTGCGTCCATGCGATTTTGTATGTTTAATATTCGTAATATTGTAACCAGTGTGGCTGTTATTAATAATTATTCTGTTTATTTAACCAAAAATTAGAAATAAAAATAAGAATAAAATTCTGAAACATTTATCATACACGCATACCAAACCATATTATCGTGGTGTTTGTATTTTGTCGTTGCGGTGCCTACTTCTTGAACTCTGTCTAAAACACTGTATTTTACATGGTTTTAATACTTCTACCTATTATCCCTTTGTCCAGTACTTAACATTTAGGTACACTTGGGATTGACTTGAGGTTACACACTATATCGTAGACTTCGAACACCGCAGTGCCCGAAGTCTACGATAGAGTGCGTATAAACTGAGGCATAGACGAGACTATAATTTTGGATGTGTGGATTCGATTAATTCACATGCAGACCATCTGGACTGAGAAATTTTGCCATATTTTCCTTTAGTCAAAGAACATTTTTTAAAGTTGAGTTCTTTTCCATCTCTCAAAATTCCACATTAATCTTGATTCATCAGATTAGAAGGTCAATCTTTACAGAAGGTGCATTCATAAATAATTTTGAACTTCAAACATTTTCACCATGTGCAGTAGCACTGCATGCGCGCTATTTAGTATCATGCAGGCGCGTGCAGGTGCCCTTGTGACCCTGTTGGAACGGGCGGGATATCTTAGAACAAGTGTCCCTTCTCTTGAAAATTTAATTTTGCTAAAAAATAGCTTGTACGGAATAATTAATCGATGCTGAACTTGGTTACTGTTTATTTGTGATTTAGTGTATGTAGAATAGTCCAGGTTCAATATGTGTAGATACTCCAGTGGTGTAGAATAGTTCTTTGACTCTTTATTCATTGTGGTTCAATGTTTTCAGTGTTGCAATGGTTACAGAATAGTTCTGTTGAATATGCATTCATTGGATTGTAGGAGTGCAGCTTTTTCGTGCTTTTTAGTTGCAAAACTACAAGTGCAGTTTTTTACTGTGTTTATTAAAGCTCATTCGGGTGCTGTATGTTCAAGTGCTTATTGTGTACAGCTTTCAAGTGCATTGTCCTAGTGTGCTTAAACCATCTTCTGCTACCCCGGTACTTGTATGTTCCAGTGCAGGTGTTTAAGTGCAGGTAGGTGTTCAAGTGCAGGTGCTCTAGTGCGTTAAGAAGGTCCTGCAGTTACCCCTGTATCCTGCCCCGTCCTGCGGACTCCCCGCCGATCCTGCAGACGGCCTCAGGACGATGTCTGGTCGTGGTGTACTCGAACCGGGCCGCGATCCTCCACCACCACCGAAATGTGGCCGATTCTGGTTGAAATCAACCGGCCGGGTCGGGAAGTTCGGCTGGTTCTGGTTGTAGTCAGGTTTGTGTACTTGTGTGACCGTCCCTACGCCTACCGGTTTGATCACAGTCACTGGCCGAAGTGGTTTACCAGGGTTCACGTTTGATATTACAATCGTCGTCCCGGGTTTGTGTTGACCATTGTAATTCGGTTTGTTTTGATTGTAATCTGGTTTATTTTGATTGAAATCAGTTGGTTTGTTTTGATTGAAGTCTTGTGGTTTGTTTTGATTAAAGTCTTGTGGTTTGTTTTGATTAAAGTCTGGTTTGTTTTGATTGAAGTCGGGTTTGTTTTGATCGAAGTCGGGTCTGTTGACAGTATGTCCGGGCCGTACGAAAGTGAACGTGGGTTTTTTGTTCGGGTCGTTTTGTGTTGGCCTGAGGAAGGTGTATTTGACGGGCTTCGAAGTTCCCCATGTTTGTGGTGATGGTTTGGCGCCGTTGCCCGGGTAGGTGTAGAACAGTGGCGGACGACTCGCCGCGGCGTCGTGGTTGCCGCCCGAGGCTAGGTGGTGGGTTTCAATGTACTCCAGAGCTGTGAGTGGGCGAGTATAGGGGTGGCTGGTTAGTAACACTTACACATGGTATAGTTTAGTACAGTTAGTGCATATATTCTAGGCAGTGGCGTAACAGTGGCGGGTGGTTGCCGCCCGAGGCTAGGTGGTGGGTTTCAATGTACTCCAGAGCTGTGAGTGGGCGAGTATAGGGGTGGCTGGTTAGTAACACTTACACATGGTGTGGTTTCGAACACAGTTAGTGCATATATTCTAGGCAGTGGCATAACAGTGGCGGGTGGTTGCCGCCCGAGGCTAGATGCATGGTGGGTTTCAATGTACTCCAGAGCTGTGAGTGGGCGAGTATAGGGGTGGCTGGTTAGTAACACTTGCACATGGTATGGTTTAGTACACTGTTAGTGCATATATTCTAGGCAGTGGCGGGTGGTTGCCGCCCGAGGCTAGATGCATGGTGGGTTTCAATGTACTCCAGAGCTGTGAGTGGGCGAGTATAGGGGTGACTGGTTAGTAACACGTACACATGGTATGGTTTAGATCACAGTTAGTGCATATATTCTAGGCAGTGGCGGGTGGTTGCCGCCCGAGGCTAGGTGGTGGGTTTCAATGTACTCCAGAGCTGTGAGTGGGCGAGTATAGGGGTGGCTGGTTAGTAACACTTACACATGGTATGGTTTAATACTGTTAGTGCATATATCCAAGGTTCTTCCATTCACTCCTATACTTCCATACTTTTTATTTTAATTATAACATAAGGCGCCTTACGTAAGAAGGCGGCAGATTATATCAATGTGGGTAACACCCAAGATTCTAATTCGGGAGGTCGTTGCCGGTTTGATACGGTCACCAGCAATTCTGACTGAAGGTTTTTTTCGGAGGTTTTTTCTCATTCATAAGGAAAATGCTGCTTTTAAAGGAAACTGAACTCCTGCTGAAGGATATACTGAATAGTATGTTTCTCTCTTGGTATTGTTAATTGCATGTAATAAATTAATCATGTTCATAATATACATAATTGTGTGCATGAAATTAATAATATCGTTAATTTAATTATATTTTAAAAGTTATAGATAATTATTTACAATTAATGATCAATATATTTTGTGTTTTATTTTGTAGATACTTAAATTACTAGCAGGGAGTATTTTCACTTTAAAAAAAATGTTAGCATCATAATGTATCGGCATTGTCCTTGAAATACTGCCAAGTGGTGCCAATGTAGGTATTAGGGCCAGTACTTGGGTAAAATACCCTCCCTATCTCCGCGGAATGTCTAGATCTAGGTCTAGTTTAATATCGTGCAGATAAGGCGGGTTTTCTTATCGCGTCCAAGCTGGTTTAGGTCAATCTCAATCGTGTCGTGATGGCATTTGTTCATTAAGTAGTAAACGTATATGGAGAAATTCAGGCACAGCTTGTATGGTTGGTTACGCTAATTTAAAAGAATATTACGAATTCCGAACTAGAAATCTTGTAACAGATTCAAATTCCTGAGCTGTTCTCAATGTTGGCGTTTTA
Source organism: Isoperla grammatica (assembly GCA_945910005.1). Taxonomy (NCBI): domain Eukaryota; kingdom Metazoa; phylum Arthropoda; class Insecta; order Plecoptera; family Perlodidae; genus Isoperla; species Isoperla grammatica. Next base: position 37,940,729 of record OX246743.1, read on the forward strand.
AATGAAACGTGTACAAGATGTGGTGGTAGGTGTTAAGACCACAGCAAGTTGTTAAGAAAAACTATTGGAAATGGGTTTCAAAATGATGCATACTCAGATTTTATTAGATGTATAGATTATCAGTATAGCATGAATTAAAATATGTGAAACTAAAAAAAATATTTATAAGAATTGAGAAACAATTAGCATATTTGTGTTCATGCGCAATACTTGAGCAATGAAATGATAAATTTTAATTTATAATTTTGATTTAATATGATTATTATAGTACTTCAAGTAGATGAATATCGCAAAAATTACAGTTTGTTCGATTTTCGAGATGTAAAGGGTTAACAAAAACTATTTTCCTGATATTTTTTAATAATGTTTTTTTGTTGGTTAAAATTTATGTTTTTACTAAACATTTCTGTATATATGAAAGAACAAAACATGAAATAAATGGCAATTTTAAAATCCAAGATTATCAACTGAACCAAATACCTGTTACAAACAAATACCGCGTTCGGGTAGTCTAGTCCACATGTTAAAATTACTTAAATTCGCAACAATATTTACCTCCAGCAGATGAGCAATTATGTGTTATCGCCAGCGTGGTGACGCCGCTAGACCATAGATGACAATGTTAAATGGCGTAATAGTCAGTAATCATATTTTGTTTGGTGAAAGCTTGGAGACAAAGGCAAGCGTTATAACTCTCACTGTAACAACTCCTACTATGCAACAATGTCACGATAGTATCAACAGAGTTCCGGCAGGTGATGGGTTCGAACAATTTCAATGTTGTGTTTCAGATAAATATCTACTTGCAAAAAATGTTTGAAAAATTATGGACTAGTTGTCAATCAACTATATTAGAGCATTTTGTATTTGGTGGTGACGAGTCAAATAATTTCAATGTAATGTTTCAGATAAATATCTAGTTGCAAAACAAATTGAAAAATTATGGACCAATTGTCAATAAACTATATCAGAGCATTTTTCATTGGGTGGTGACGAGTCAAAGAATTTCAATGTTATATTTCAGGTAAATATATATTTGCAAAAAAAATGAAAAATTATGAACCAATTGTCAATAAACTATATAAGAGCATTTTTTATTGGATGGTGACGAGTCAAAGAATTTCAATGTTATGATTCAGGTAATAATCTAGTTGCAAAAAAAATCGAAGAATTATGGACTTAATGTCAATAAACTATATTAGTGCATTTTTTATTGGGCATGGTGACTAGTCCAAGAATTTCAATGTTATGTTTCAGGTAATTATTATCCAGTTGCAAATAATAAATGAAAAAATCTGAAATGTACAGGAATTCATAGTCTTCCCCTACCCCTATGGGCGCCCGTTGTTGCAAATGATTTGTTTTCTATATGGGAAATAACATGCATGAGGCAACAACGGGCGCCACTAGGAGTAGGGGGACGACTATGGATACGGACCTGCACACTAAACTATATTAGAGAATTTTTCATTGGGTGATGATGAGTTGGAAGAATTTCAATGTTAAGTTTCAGTTGATTATCTGTTTGGAAATAAAACAAGAAAAATTGTGGACTGATTGTCTGCACATTAAACTGTATCATATCATTTCTTAGTGGGTGGCTTTCCTAACTCAGTAAGTAAAAGGATTTGCATTGATGTCTTGAGAAAGCTACAAGATATTGAAAAAAACAAGTACCTAAAATCTGTTTTTCCCCGTACATTTTATCTACAAGACCTGTATTTTCCGTTCCGAGCGGTTTTCGAACTGAGTTGGATGACATTGTTGCTACACCACCTACGCTGCTGGCATTCCCCATGAGTACATGAGAACATCAGTTCTGATAATGTCGCGTTATCTGTAGTATAGGCCCTATCTATTGCACCGGTACAAATAAAAAAATAATGATACAAAAATATGTACAAATGAATACATGAAGTATACAAAGTTTAAGTCCAAGCGTACTTTTTTTGGAGATAACGTACTAAGTGTTCTTATCAACAAATTAATCTGAGTATTGAATTATTGCAACAAGTGTTCTAAGCTTTGTTTGGTGCAAGTTCTCAGAAAGTATTGCAATAGCGGAAGTACTGATAAGTGATAATTGATGATCAGTGTCAATAATAAGTAAGTATGGGAAAACTAACAGGGGATACAGAAAAATGTAACCAAAATGAGCAATGAGCATACATTAAATACAAAATCATGTTAGCCATATGTTGTTTATGAAGTTATTGTGCTTTACGGCACATATTTTAGCACAGTGCTTAAGTGTCCTTCTGACTTATCGAAAAACATAAGGAAAAACCTTCAGTCAGCACTACCGCTGACCAGAATCGAACCGGCATCTTTACGAGTATTGCGTGTCAGCATTGAGCTACTGTCGTATTCCATGATCTCACCATAATCGTATCATTTTTTTAATTTGAACCTAATTTTCGTACTTGATAACTTCTTTCTATCTATATTTTGTCTTCTCTTAAAGTAGCCCCAACGAAAGGTTTCGCATACCGATCTCAGGTCATTGCCTATTGCCCCTTTCAACCGCGCCAATTGAGAAAGAAAATCAACAGATACCTGGCGTTCTTTCACACATTCGTAAATACATGGTTCGGCTTAGTCGAGTACACAGGCGGTTTGGTCACACCCACAGATAGGTAACCAACGGAAGGTCTTAAATTATCACCAATGGACCTGCTTAGATTAGATGGTAGGAATTTGTGAAGTAGAAAATTAAGTTGTCACCTTGGACTTGGCTGTGTCGTAAGCATCAGAATACTTTCGTTGGGACAACTTTATTCTAAATAAAAAGAAAGAAAGAAATTCACATTAAGAGTCGTAACTCAGTAACGAAACTGATTTTCAGTGGGGGACTTTAATTTAAAGCGTCTAAACCAACCCTGCAGGCTTCGAACATCATCGACGAGTGAGCGATAACCAATCAAAGATCGATATTTCAAATACGAAACATATGAATCAGTGATTGGACAGTGCGAACACCTGCGGACAAATGTCAGAATCAACAAGGCTGATTCAAAACAACCTTGAATTTATTGAGTGCTTCGTTGCTAGGACGGCTCCAAAGTCACCGTTTACTTATTACTAAGCCACGAGGTAATGGAACTGAATCCTTAATAAATTTAAAAAACTTCTGCCTGAAGTGGGATTTGAACCCAAGACCTTTGGAATGAGGGATGCTAACCACTGAACCAACGAGCAGCGAACAGCAACGTACAGTGTGTTTGAAACCACCATCACATGTTCTCAGTGTACATCCACGTTCATAACAAATGCACTATGGCCTTGTTTACACGTGACGGACAATAAAGAAGCTTGTGAAAGTGTCCCGTGCTTTGATTACAAAATTAGGCGACACTTCAAATGGAAAGTTTGTTTGCGTTCTGTCATTATCCTCTACAATACCTCACTTGATCGTAATTCAGTATTTATTGTTTTGAATTTGATAATTTCTTGGTTGCAAGTAGTTGGGCAGATGAATTGATTCTAAGGATGAAAGTAAGTAAGAATAGCTTTATCGCCGAAAGTCTGTGATTCTACAATCATGTTATTTGATGGTCTTCTTGGTCGATGAATCGTTCGCCGGTTTCGATTTTGTGTCTGATACTTTTGATAACGACTGTATTTTCGAGACGTTGATGGGTGATACATAAAGATGTACATGTACGTGCAGTTCATTATCTTTCTTATCTCCTTTCTGACTTTCCCTAAATCGTTCATAAAAATGTCGACTTACACAGCCTAGACAAATTCCTACCTCTTCAACATCTCGAATTGTGAGACTGTACGTTATGTGTATGTTGATGTAGGTGTTATACCTAGACTGATATGAGCCTACAAATAACTATATACTAAGTCCTACAGTAAGTTTGACAGACGTAGGTCCGTATTCATAGTCGTCCCCTACACCTTGGGGCGCCCGTCGTTGCCAGATTACAAATAAATGCATGAAACTTACCATAAAGAAAACAAATCCTTAGGGGTAGGGGACGACTATGAATTCCAGTCTAAGTGATTAGTAATAACGACTTAATATTAAGTACTCATAATTAAATACTAATATATAAATAAAAATTACTGATAACCAAGTAATATATCCTACAGTAAGTGCTGATAATGGAGTAGGGCCTGTAAATAACTCAGTGCTAGTAAGTAATAACTAAGTACTAATTACTAAGTACTATGTCCTGAAGTGCTTAACTAAGTAATTAACTACTAATTGCCAAGTGTTAATAAGGGAAGTACCAATAACAAAGTAAAGTAATAACTCAGTACTAATAAGTAATAACTAAGTACTACTAACTAAGTACTAATAACTAAGTACTAATAACTAAGTGCTAATGACTCACTGGCGTTCTCCAGCGCGCCCACTTGGTGGTTGTCATCTATCTCTTCATCGTTCTTGTCGACGCAGCAGCTCCATATGAGACCCCCGGAGCAGAGGTCTAGAGGTCGACCCCCGGCTAGTACGCAAGAGATGCTCAGGCCGCAGTCGAACCTCGCCCCGCTATGCCAGCACGTCTGCGGTATCACTGGAGGAGAAAACACTTGTTAAGTAAAATCGGAGACTTCATTTTAAGTGCACGAGATAATTCTCAAAGGAGACTAATTTTACCAGAGAACTTGCCCGTGTAACACTTACACGCGCGATAGGTCTTCAGTTCTCTAATCAAGCGTAAATTTCAATAGAGAACCCTGGACCTTGTCTACGTTGACATATCAAATACCCGTGACGTGCAAGCGACCGCTATTGCAGTGAGTGTTGAATCATGGCAACGCTGCAGCGCACAGCATCAATAGAGAACCCTGGACCTTGCCACGTTGCCATATCAAATACCCGTGACGTGCAAGCGACCGCTATTGCAGTGGGTGTTGAATCATGGCAACACTGCAGCGCACAGCATCAATAGAGAACCCTGGACCTTGCCACGTTGCCATATCAAATACCCGCGACGTGCGAGCGACCGCTACTGCAGTGAGTGTTGAATCATGGCAACACTGCAGCGCACAGCATCAATAGAGAACCCTGGACCTTGCCACGTTGCCATATCAAATACCCGCGACGTGCGAGCGACCGCTACTGCAGTAAGTGTTGGATCATGGCAACGCCGCAGTGCACAGGGGTTTCAAATTGGGGGTGGCTATCCGACGGACCTCACTTATTCCGTATCAATGGAGAGCGGCAAACTTCGGCTTGCACATAAAATGAAGTCTTCGATCTTCGTCGTGCATTTCACCTTTTTTCTCGTAGGAGTCCCTGTTATAGGGTACACTCCAGCTTTACCTGAGGTGACCTTGACTAACTAGGTATATAACGGTGTTTGGATAGCTGGAAAGGAATATCCGAGGGTTGATAGTATGAATCAGTCCCAGTTTACGCTGAAGAAAACCTCGAAAAAACTTCACCCAGGACTACCGATGGCCGGAATCGAACCGGCGACCTCCCGAATGAGAGTCCCGCGTTTTATCGCTGAGCCACTTCTATCGATGTCACTTTGTTCATAGTTAGAGGGTTCGAATATTATTTGGTGTTTAAACATGACGTGCTCGACAGCTATGATCGTATAACGTCGCGGGGTGTTTGGAGGAAAGTGACAACTAGGACGTAAAGGGGTACAGGGAGGACGAGGACTACCTTTCGTCTGGCTTCTCCGCCTCAACCTGTCCAGCTAGGGTGACCCTACAAGAAGCACACGCTTCCATCGGCATAGCTCTCGGGATCAACAGAGCACGCCAACCTGCCCACCACGATAAGGTAGCTTAGCAGTCCCTGGGCAGGAAAGCCGATAGAGGTGGCTCAGCGGTAAGACGCGAGACTCTAATTCGGTAGGTCGCCGGTTCGATTCTTGCCACCGGCAGTCCTGACTGAAGGTTTTTTCCGAGGTTTTCCTCAGTCGTAAAGGCGAATGCTGGGATTGAGTCATACCATCAGCCCTCGGACAATCCTTCCCAACTATCCAAACACCTTAATAACCTAGTTAGTCACCTGAAGAGGGGCACATCAGGTAAAAGCTGGTGTGCACCCTAGAACGGGTATTCCTACAAAAAAAAATTATTAATATTATGGGCAGGAAAGAGTGTTCCTCACAAAATGATTGTTATATTATTGTTTAACGACGTACTCAGCATCTACGTCATATGACATGGGCGGATCTGTCACACGTCACCGGGGTCACTAATTATATGGGAAGTCCTAATATTGTATTAACTTAAAAACAACATTTGGGTTTTTGATATCGATTTTGTATGTTTGATGCCGACGTTAGAAAATTTTCTGTCAATAGTGAGATTTTGCACCGATTCCCATTCTTTTATTGGAAATGGTGTTGAACGTAGACCTACGAAATCTCTCTCTCTCAATTTTTCAAATAGGTATAGTAAAAACACGTAACCTTGCGTATACTGGGACTACCATATTAAACATATAATGGTTTCTAGCTATGGCCACGAGTATTTACAAAAATCTTCATCGACATCCGTCAAACTGTATTTATTTCCCTTATGTTATCCGTTTTACCATCTCGTATAATTAAAAAAAAAACTATTCTATACCTTTGACGTTAATTCAGAAACAATGTGGGGTAAACGTAAAGGTAAATCATTATATTTATTTTTTATTACCTTGTTAGTTAATTAAATCGATTTTTATATCTTTGGTAAATAACAATTACTTTCATTTTCACTCCCTCTACGAATTGTTTGTTTCTTTGCGTGACTGTCAACTGTCATTATAGTTGTTCCCAAGGTGGTAAGTGAATGATATAGACAAGGCTGAAAGACACCACAATTTTCGGTATCGGGATTGCAATCGCAATCCGGATATCGTGAAAGAGTTAACTTACATGGTTCTTATGGCGCTGTTCGCAGCTAAATCGTGATGTCATAATGATTGTTACAAAGAGCATGTACGATTGCGATTCCGATCCTGATTACGATCACGATACCGGTTCAGTGGGATTCGACACCGTATACCGTAGTTACCTATGAAATGGACATTCGTCTCAATAGGGAACATATATATATATATATATTTTAAATTTCAGTTTTTGTAATGAAAGTTATCTGATTGCCAATTTGTTCAGGTCTTATAGAAGATGGCCGGGTATGTTTCGAATTAAAAAGACATGAATTTAAGATAAACATAACAAATTACCAAACTAATCAATAAAAAATAAAAAATACACACCTTAACAAAATGTTTCATTTCTCTACAATTTGCTCAAAATATATCTCCATGGCAACACACTCAAACATAACGCCAATATGGTCGCCATGCGCATTGTTTCATGCAAATCGCAATTAGGTATTATCAGGGCCGCAACTAGGGGTAATCCTTGTGGTCGAGCTAAAATGTATATTAAATATGTATACATAACAGACAGTCAGTGGAAAGAAAATAATCATAATAAAAGCCAAACAAAACTAATACTAATAACACATTATAATTGTAGTTAAAAATAGAAACGATAATTAATGAAAAAAAGTTTCAATTAAAAAAAATCACACTACAAGAATTTAAAAAAAGCGGGGCTGTGCGCCCCGGACCCGCATTGACGGGAAGCCTCCCCCCCAGACCCTCCATTGTCCTTTGCCCAATCATACCCGGGTGATGTTTATACCCTAGTTACAGCCCTGGGTCCGGATTCACAAAAGGTCCTAAGTCTCTTTTAGGTCGTATCTCTAAGACCGGCCTAACTTTGAACATCTTGTAAAACAAGACCTAGGTCACTTGAAAAGTTACTAATTCCTGGTGAGTACAAGGAGATAATGATCATTCCAACAATATGTTTTTAAATCTGTTTTAAGATGTTTTCCTGGTTTTATAAGAGGTTCAAAATTAGGCCGGTCTTAGAGATAAGACCAAAATAATATTTAGAACCTCTTGTGAATCCAGGCCCTGGATATCATGCACACATGCATTCCATAAGTCTCCACATGATTCTCATGTTCACGTTGTCATGTTGGAGAAAGGTCTGCAGGTGTCGGAGTGGCGGATTATGTGTGTCAGTCGGTATAGGAGTGTCCTGTTAGGCTGTTAGGCTGTTGGGGTGACTCATTCACACTGAGACTTTCCCTAACGGTTATAGAAGTGAGCGCGATCGTGTCTGACCATTACTTGTGATTTCTTTGTCGTCCTTACTTTCTTCGTGAAGTGTTGTTTATTACTTGTGAGCTTTTACACCGATCTTGTTGTTATGTATTTGTTAAGATATGCCGATATTACAGTGTACGAACTTCCCCTGATAAAATGTTAAATCGTTATTATCTACGATCACTTATTGCCAATTTTCAAATACGTAATCAAGAAATATACTTGGTCCAGTCTTACAATGTCTCAGTAACGATTTATTCGTCAAATTGCTTTTTTCTCCATGGCAACGTCCAATCAAAATTCTTGATATTCTCCAAGTAGCTTAGTGGCTAAAAATAACCTTCCTATTTGTAAGACAGGCCCTTATTCTATTAGTATAAGAAATATACTTATTCTACTATTATCATCAAGAGTGGAAAACGAATACTGTTGTATCAAACAGAATGCTTTGAATGAACCATTTTATAAACAAAATCTTTACAAAGTTTCAAAAATGATTTATTACTTAATAACCTATCAAAAGATGAAAACATCCCCATGAATCATTTTTAACTCTCCAGACAATTTATTGATTTCTGCTGGGCGTTTTTCTTTCTTATACCACAGATGAAAACTATTTTAATGTTCACGTAAAATTGTGTGATATTTATTCCACATTGTGTACCTCACAAACAGGAATGTTACAAAATAACTAATCGGAACCGAAAATGAAATATGCTCAAATTATAAGTATATGTCATTTTGTAGTTTATATCATAATTACTTACAGCAAATATGTTAATTAATGTAAAATAAGTGTTCAATAGACTCCACTCATTACAATAAAGTAAGTTTTAAGGATTTTCTCACTATATTCTTAAACATTCCAATTTAAAACGACGTGTTTGTGAAATTATAGGTGGCAAGACGCTATTTACTGCTTTAGCAAGTGATACAAATTAATTTTATTATAATGTGTTTAGATGAAATAAAATAAGGCAATTATTTATGAAATAGTTAAGATTTCCTCCTTTCTGAACACAATAGTTTCATAATTGTTTTAACATAATATTAAGTCCCATTTAATTTAAGCTCATTATTGTGACATTTTAAATATGCATACATATATATGTTAACTCATATACCTACTTATGAAGAAGACTTATTTATAGTTATTTAATTGAAGGTTTAACATAATAGTAGATATTATCGGTAATTTTCCATTACGTTACACATTTACAAAGACATATTATAACATTCATTTTAATTCCTTGTGATCTAATATTGCAACGTTTAAATACCACGTAAAGTTCATCCACCTGATCAATGCTATCCAAGGTTATGTGAGTTGTTACCTAACCGCGCAGTGGTGCCCTAACCTTCCTTATTACGACACTGACCTAGGCCTAGTTGACCTAGGGCTAGGCGTTGTTATTGGACTGGCGCTCACAGAAGCAGGTTCACACACTGCGTCGGACTAGACTAGAGCAACAAGTTGACTTATGGAAATGTGTCTTAGTGTTCACATCAAACTAATGACAAGGCTAACGACCAGCGCTTATGACTAAGACACCAAAACACTAGTCCCGATATTTCCCGTTAATCTACAATTTTCTCCAAACTAACATTGAGCCTTCTAGAAGACTTTGAAACACTTTGAGTCTAGAGCAACAAGTTGACTTATGGAAATGTGTCTTAGTGTTCACATCAAACTAATGACAAGGCTAACGACCAGCGTTTACGACTAAGGCGCCAAAACTTTAGTCCCGATATTTTCCGTTAATCTGTAATTTTCTCCAAACTAACATTGAGCCTTCTAGACGAATTTGAAACACTTTGTGCAATGTTTGTTGAAATCATGGTTAACAATGTAATAAGATTATTTAATCGGAGATAAACAAGTTTGGTTAATTCGGACCTGAGTGAATATTACCATAAACTTATCGCCAGCTTACATTCAATATAGTGCGTGGAGCGTGGATAATGCGTTGTTATTGGTGTATTTTGTGTAGCTGTATTTAAAGCTTTGGTTTTTAATTTTTATAATGAGTATATAGACTACAGAGTTTTGAAACAAATATAAAATAATATCTTATACTCAACTCTCTACGAATCAAAAAATAAGAACCTACTTACTATTAATCATTTCTTCCACCCCCCCCCCTTTTTTTTTAGCTATTCTTTCTTCACTGCCAATCACAACATGTGCTGCCGCAATGTAAACAACGCACCGATGTACCACTTTACTACTTCAGCACTGGCAATCCAAATAACGAACATAGAATATAGAATGTTGAATGATTTACGTTCATCGTTAACATTAAAACATTAAATGTTTACCAATCAAAGAAATATACAACAACGGAGTTGCCTAGCAACATGATTGTTTGTCTCCAAGATGACTCTGTGATATCAGTTTCACAGCCCCCTCAATCGTAACCGTAACTGATGCCATTGAACAACGAGGCCAATGATATTCAACAGCTATAGTAGGTGTTACATTTCATTGGACGAGGCAAACGAACTACTTGTCTATGCGCACTTATAGTGTGAACTCGGCTTTAGCAAACTATGTGAACCTGTCGTAATACTCGCACCATGTGTATTGGGTGTGACGTCTAATTACTGCAAGTTATCGAGGAAACGCATAAGATAAGATATGTTGCGTGTAGCATGTCATTATGAAACTTGTTGACAATATTAACTATAACAATGTTATGTCAAGTTATAAGCTCAAATATTGCGTTCGAAAACTATTGTTGAAGATTGTAAAATCAAAATTAAAATAGGTGCTTGATTGGGATTCGTTTGCTGTTTTGAAACTGAAGTATGTGCTGCTGATACAAAAGAGCAACAAAGATTGTTTGACATTGAAAGCGAAACATATTTCAATCTAATCGAAAACATCTAAAAATTGTTTGGATACAATCATGATAAAAGAGAAAGTTGTGAACAATTATAAAATTAGCATACGGTGTCTATTCCTGAAACATCCTACCGCCCATCCTACTCTTCCTTACTTTGTGTTTGTACCCATGACGAGTACCCACTAAAACGAGTTACCGAATTCTTCCCCGTCTCCCTTTCATCCCAAGATCACAAATTACCAGCGAACCACCAAAAGTTTTATCATCTAAATTTCAATTTTTGCCATTGCAAAAAAAAGTCAGATCAATTTTACTTGTCCCGAAACTACCTAACAAATGCCTTCGTTATAGGTAAGTGATTGGTGAGTGTGTAAGATATGTTATTCATAGGTTGCACGTACGCCACGTCTTTGCGCGTGGCGGCCACATTTGTGATCAAACTTTGACATTGCCACGGTAAAACAATTGAAGGCTGTTGTGGTAGAACTAATAAATTCTTAGTTCTTTAAAATCCAGCCGGTTTTTGATATACAATTAGTATGTGTGGTAATTTCTCATTTTTGTATTAATTTTGTTCACTTTTTGAATACTAAATTAGGCTTATTTATTAAATTTGAATAGTATTTGCCAATTATAGGATTGGTCCTCATCAACTGTGTCGCAATCATGGCCGCTGTGACGTCACGTGGGAACTAAGTTATGAATAGTGCAGTGAGTGTTTTGTTTTTTATGTTTATGAACGTGCCTACTATTCGTGTTGTGTTTTTTATTTAAAATTCACCCGATCTAAAAGAGTCTTCAATCGTCTAAGAGTCTCAAAGCCAGTAATAACGGGACAGGGATGAGATCTGTGTGTACTCACTGTTAGCAAGCATCGTAGCCAACCCCTTCTGAATCCCTCTGGGGTCATCCTCTGTCGTATTGGGCGAGAGCATATTCATGAGTAGCATCTCTTGCTGTCCGCTATTGAGCGCGATATGTGGTGCAGCAGGGAGCAATCTTCGATTCGGCCTCTTCGTCGTCGAAAAATCCGAAGACAACCTCGTACCGTAGTCACTCCGCGTACCGTGCACATAGGTCGGCGACGCAAACACATTAGTAGGCTCATAATTCGAGTTAGGTCGATCGTATCTCGAAATCGGAATATGATTCTGTAGATTACCGACAAAATTCGCCGAGAAATAATTCTTATAAGACGATGGATAATTCGACATCGACATTGCTCGACCTTCGATATCTACATTATTTCGATCTCTCGTTTCGTCTTTGATGTTCTGTACATATCCAATCAACTTTTGAGTTTCACGATCATTGTTGTTAAAGTTTTCGTTGTTTTCCGGTACAGTCGCACCAAAAGCGCTGCGATGCTCGCGCTCGCCGGCGACCTCACGTTGACCTTGATTACTTTCACTCGGGTCAAATGACCTGGTATCTGGGTTATGTGTTCTTTGTCTGGGGACGAGTGCACTTGCACTCGCAACTGTTGCATCTCCCGGGAACTGAATCCCTTCGCATAATGTGCAGCACAGCACAACAATACATATCGTCAACGTAGGCCATTGTCTGGGCATATGCATAGTGGTAACACTCATGCTCGTTATAATAAAAACAAACAAGTCTTTAACATGTTTTTGTGGCGACTTTTTGCACGGGAATTATATTCATCTCAGTTAATCCACATCATTATGAAAAGTCTTCTCTTTTTAACTTTCTCTTCTTTTTTAAAAAATTCTTTCTCCACGAATTTTGTTTTATTTCAAATCGGCGATCGTGTTCCTTGAGTCACGTGGTACGTTGAAGACTCCGCACGTGTTCAGTCCACGTGTATCGGATTATTGGATGCCCTAATCTAGGCAACATCAACTCACACGTGCGAGTTGAGTTATCTAGGTTTCAAGTCAAAGGTTTCAACTCTCTCAACACGAGGACTAAGAAACGAACTGGTATGCAAAGGAAACACACACTTGTTGCTTGCGATGGTTTTCCTGTCTACTTTCCAACAATTCCGTCGTCAACGTGAAAACGATTGCATTATCCACACACAGGTCTTTACTCATTCACTAAGGATGTTGTGAAAATTACGCACGACTATTCTTTGCTGTTTTATTGTCACGTAATTAGTGTAGTTTTGTTCACTTGTGGGTTTCACTTATTTTCATTCAATCAACGAAACAAAATTATTTCAAGGTGTAATCGAACAGGTGTTAATTTTTTCGGCAATTAAATGATATTAAAAAAAAAACTTTACGTAATTTTGTCTCGATATTTGCTGTTACACTATAAATCCAGTGGCACTACGAGTCTTCAGATCCATGTATGTATCCCGTATTTTTCTTCGCAGCACCTCGATATTTTGGAAAAAAACTCACTGACATAGGCGCGTACGTTTGGTGGTAAATTTTTATCACTTGGAGAAAAAAAATCACACAACACGATACACTTTTTTAAACTTGTAAGAAATTTTAAATTTAAAACAAAATTAATAGTAACTAGACACTATAATCTTTGGCACGGGTTACGTTATTTTGTCGATGGTCTCGTGTCAATCCCCCATATTGAAGGGCGGCTAGAACAGAAACCTCTAGACGGTGAGTTGGGTAGGCCTACTGTGGCGGTGGTTTCGGTGAGACTGAGGAAAGTCGCCCGGGGAACTAGTTCAACGATCAGTGGACGCTCGCTCGTTCTCCTTTCCCGCAGACGTTTTACTCTCTCCGACCCCCCACCCCACTCAACACTCAACACTAGACACTCAACACTCAACACTAGACACTCAACACTGGACACTCAACAGTCAACACTAGACACTCAACACTGGACACTCAACAGTCAACACTAGACACTCAACACTGGACACTCAACACTCAACACTCAACACTCGACACTAGACACTCAACACTGGACACTCAATTCTCAACACTCAACACTCAACACTCAACATTCAATACTCAACACTAGACACTGAACACTCAACACTAGACACTCGACATTCAACACTCAACACTCAACACTTGACTTGTGTGATGCACACAAGTGATTGACGTCTAGATAGTGATTTCAACAACCTCATAGATGTTGACACTGTCCGTTGTATTATCATGATCAGGGTGCGAATTGACGGCTTGGCAGAGGGCGGAATGCCCTAATAGTATCTGCGCGGGCAGGAAGGGGTCTGGGGCGAAGCCCCAGCCGCCGGAGGTAAAAAACCTAAAAAATGTCCTGACTTAGAACTAACAGGACATCTAAACCCGTTTTTTTGGCATTATAACCGAAGAAAAACGTTTTAATTACATTTCAATCGTAGTCCACGCGTTTAAGAGCTCATATAACTACTTTGTATCTTTCATTATATACAATCACTTAATATATGTATAATGATGAGTGCAATGTAAATAACAGTTCGCGTCTTAAAATGCTCTCGAGACAGTAAGATGGCTAGTTTCTAACATCCAAGTCCTAGTTTCTTAAGTGTGTGACAGTTGGCAATATCCACTACGATATAAAATAACGATTTGAAACATGGACAATATCAAAATGGGCAAAGAACGTCCAAGGGCCGGTCTCACAATCACTTAATAGGAAAGTTATTTGTAGAATTAAACTATTTTGAGGATTTAAAGAGTTTTGATTGGTCGTTGCCATGGAGATAACAAGCTATTCGACGAATAATAGTTATTTGGACAATGTAAGACTGGACCTTAGACTTAGGTCCAGTCTTACAATGTCTCAATAACTACTTATTCGTCCAATAGCTATGGGCACTAATAACCACATCGTTGTGTGCCCTTAAACACTAACTAACTAACTCGTCGAATAGCTTGTTGTCTCCATGGCATCCAAGCATTCACATTGTGACTGAGGAAAACCTGGTAGCAATTTTTCAGTCCGGATTGCCGGTGACCAGTATCGAACCGTTGACCTCCCGAATACGGGTCCCATGCACGTGTGAGCCACCTGTATCGGTCTTGAACGAAAGTGGTGTGGGCGCCAGACTACCAAACCTAGTGTCAGGTGTTATAGTCTTTGATCCCATTAGCCTGCGCGAGGCGAGGCGAAGCGAGGCGACTACCGGAGAAAGTATCACCACACATAGAACGCCTCCAAGGACAACTCTCAATGTTTATGTCCTCATTGTTGCTCGTTTAGTTGGATGCATTGTTCGACAAGACTATGTAATTAACACAAGGGGACGTGAATGTTATGGATAGACTCTTGGGGCAAATAAGAAGGCAAAGGAGAAGAATAGGCAAAATAATAAGAATATGCCTATTTTGTTAAAAATTTCTTATCCATCTTATTGATGTCGAATCAAGGGCAAAACGCATGCAAACACATTAAAATTTAAACCAAATATAGCTATTGTTGCGTATTGTCTCGTCTACTTTAATTCAAGAAATTTGATACAAATTTGGACTGTCTAAAAAAGACACACGATTGGGAAAGGCAATGCAAAAAAAGAGGTAATTTAATTTGTGTTAGTATTTTCCGTATTTGATGGTCGAAATATACATATTCCAATTTTTTTTTGTATGTGTTCTATTTCTAAAATAGTTTTGTTTTTGCTGTTGCGTTTGTGTTATTTTGATCGCTATTTTATTTTTAATTTTCGTATGTGTTCTATTATTGTTTCATTGTATATTATAAGTGAATCGGATAAACATTAAATACATTAAGAAATACAATTTGAGTACGAGGATAAGAGAGCACGAGAACTGCAACAGCAACGCTTTGGGACAAATGCCTTGGAGATCCGCAATGGACTGCTATAAAACACCACACTGACTCAGAATCTGCTATTTCCGAAGGGAAACACTGTTTCTTGCTTCTTATGTGTAGAGATACGTCTTTTTAGCAAAGATTTTCTCTAAATTTAGCATTTTGTAGCATTTATATTTTTCTTTCCGTCAAAACCTTGTATATCAGGGGGTTTCTTGCACTTCTAATGAAAACCTATGTGCAGGTATAGGCTACTAGTTACAATCAATTCAGTTGTAACTTTTAACTTCTTAAGGGGTTAAAATGCAATTCTTTACTAAATCTCAACAGGAATGGGAACACCTTATTTTTTGTAAAATTAGCATTTTGTAGCGTTTTCAAAAATAAAACCAATAAATAAATGACTAATTTAGCATCTAAAACCTAAAACGCTAAAATAACGTATCTCTACTTATGTGTACTGATCACGGAGGTGGTGGGAATCTATCCCGGAACTTCCCGCTTGACTGTCCCCTTCGTCACCACTGAGCCACCTATTCAGATCACGCTAATACGACAACATTGCGTTGCGTGCGACATTGCTCGCATAACATTTGCCCATATGCGTAACAATAAATAGGAATAATTAATTCATTACGATTTGACAATAATAAGGTACAATTATCATTGACTTTTACTTTTCAAACGACTCAATAATGCTTCCGTGGTTATTGTCATTGATGTAACATACTTGATGAAGGGAGATTTGACTTTTGGTAATGTTGGATCGGGATTTTACAATTTATAAGTGCATGAATGAGAAATCCAACATTACTTCTTGGCTTAGGAATAAGTAAACGGTGACTTTGGAGCCGTCCTATAGCAACGAAGCACTCAAAAAATTCGAAGTTGTTCTGAATCGGCCTTGTCGATTCTGACATTTGTCCGCAGGTGTTCGCACTGTTCAATCACTGATTCATATGTTTCGTATTTGAAATATCGATCCTTGATTGGTTATCGCTCACTCGTCGATGGTGTTCGAAGCCTACAGGGTTGGTTTAGTCACTTTAAATTAAAGTCCTCCACTGCAAATCCAGTTTCGTTACTGAGTGGGTAGACTCTAAATGTGAATTTATTTATTTATTTATTCATTTTATTTATTTGAGTGTATCAATTTTGGAACAAACGAAGACCACGGTGTCTATAAGTATAACCTTCTTAATTTATTTTTATTTAAATTTATTTTTAAATATAAGCAAACATAAATTGTATAGTAATCATGTTTTGAAGGAATAATAAAGAATATAGGACCTATTTGCGGGGCAAGTGGAAGTTAAGATATATTGATGGCAGGCTAATATTGAAATACAGCAACAGCTGACTATGCTTTGTAATTGATGTGATTGTACAATGAAAAGAATCGCAAAAGTTGTTCTAAACCAATCCAGGGTACATCAAATACCCCAACCCGAAGTAGGAATCAAACTCTTCTGCACCTTCTGCATTAGAAATAGTAATAAACTCACAAGACCAACATGCTACACATGATTGTGTACGCTATTTAAAAAATATATATTCGTTTTTTTATCAAATTTTCTCACAGACACTGTAGCACACGGGTGACCTCCGATTAGAAACCTCTGATCTAGAACTATCCCATGGCAACAAGCGAAAACACGTACATTGTTCCTTCTAAAGAAAAGTTAGTGGAGCTCATAATAAAAAGTCAATATAATAAACAAACAAGGTAGGTAGAGATTTCTTTGTACGCGCTCGTATTTCCTCTGTGTGACAAAGGACGGGACGAGATCAAGTGTTCTCGATGTTAAAGGGGCGTGACGTTGACCCGGAGGACATTTCCATGAAAAACGTCTTCTCTTTCTTTTCTTTGTCGCGTTTTATACACTCAGACCACTTTCAGTAACTAACTAACGGCAACTCTCGCTGAATGTCGCAGTCACATCAAGTCACGTGACCAACGAATTTCTGTGTCGGCATCGGCGTCGACGTGGCTTTGTCATGTCATGATTATATCCGTTGCTCTTCTGCTCCATATTTCATCTATTATTTATAAACATTATTGTATTTGTAACTTTCCATCTTATTGTAACTGAGTGTACGTAGACTTAACTGAACTTAGTTACTTCATTTATTTATAATAGATCAACTTGTATTGGACGGTTATCTCGTATTCAGTCTTGTAAATAATAGTTATGTGTACAAATAAAATTGTTAAGAAGGAAGGGGTTCGGGATTAAAAACGAGATGATTATTATTTCTTCATTTTTGTTATTTTACAGGGGTATACTAATTTTTCAGAAAGTGAAAGCGATAGTGGCCCCAGCTATGTTCCAGAATATACCCAAAGTGTTACCTGCAGTTTATAAAAAGTTCTTCGCATAATCAAATTTCAGGTTTTTCAATGCAGTGTGAGTTATAGTATTGAAGGTTTGCACTTTACAAAAAAAATTGTTTTAAAATAATATTAATAATAATGAGGTATACAAAGACTATTCCTCATTAGATGTCACATCATAATTGGGGCAAAACGTAAGAGGAAGTGCACTTAAAACATATACGAGAAGACTTTAGTCATTAGCTCAGACAATAACAACATAGGGGAGACTTTAATAATCTAGATCCGGTGGTCATCATAACCTAACCCAGCCCAATGTTTTACAACTTGTAGACAGCCGTACACGAACCACCTTCCTTACTACGCACCGTTAACTTCGAAAGGTAATCGAATTGTTGGTTTGTAACAATAACGCCCTCCCTATGTCTTGTCCATGGTGCTAATCCCATTGTCTACGCACAAAGCAACACTTTTCAAACTCTATTGTTCTATAAATGTGAAATTATACTGCGCTGTGCCACCCAAAGCACAAGACGTGCATGCATAAACAATAAAGCCATATAATCTAAACAATAAATTGTGTTAGTTTTCCCGCAAATTTATTAAATAATGAAAGAAACTAGTTTTTTTGCAAACAATTCGAAATGGTTTCATTACGGATTTCTATGAAAATTATCGTTTTAAGATAGCATTGTTTGACTTGTTTTGTTTGTATTTATTTGAAAATTAAATTCATGTCATAAAGAGAATCTATTTTTGAAAGATACCTTGAACAATAACATCAACTTGAACTACAGTTAGGTTGGAATTCATAGTCGGCCCCTACACCTAGGGGCGCCCATTGTTACCAAGGTAACAATTGTTTGCATGTTATTTCCCATAAACAAAACAAATCCATAGCAACAATGGGTGCCCCTAGGTGAAGGGGCCGACTATGAATTCCAACCTAAGTGTCAAATGTATTAAGAATCAAGAGAAACTGCAATTGCTACTTGATTATTTTTAGAACGAATATATTATTTTCTTACGAAACTGGTTTCTATGACTGATTGAAAAACACTGTTTTCACTCAAAGCTTTTCATACTGTTTATAATAACAGCACAGAATACTACTGGCATAAATAAGAGAACTATTCTGTGACCCTTTATAAACCGGTAGAGGTGGCTCAGCGGTAAGACGCGAGACTTATTCAGGAGGTCGCCGGTTCGATACCCGCCTGAGGTTTTCCTCAGCACAAGGCAAATTCTAGGGTGAGCTTTACTAACAGCCATCGGTAATTTCTTCCCAACTATCCAAACATTCTAACATAAAAACGTAGTTGATCAGTTACCTGAAGAGGGATTCCTTCATATTAATAGATTTTAATTTTTTATGAACTAGAAAATTAAATACTAATTTCCAACAAAACATTGTTTATAGTTAGAAAATGTTGTCAGTGTTGACAACCGTAAATAAAATAATTTCACTTTCACTTAGTCTTCACGTGAATGTATTTAAATACAAAAACATAAAACGAAAGAAAAGAGTTTGAAAAGGATATCCTGCACACAAAAGGAAATGATAATTTTCAAAAACTGTCCGACGAAAAAAAAATGTTAAATAAAGTTACAGCCCTTATTTTCATGCATGTAAATTATGGGTAGAAAGATGTAATTGCCGGTTCCACCCACGCATAGAACGAACCTCGCCCACTAGCGCTGATGACCTAGGTGTGGCAGTGATTGCAACTACACCGCAGTGCATCCGCTTGTCAACATAACGTGAACCAAGGCAGTGTCTGCCTGATAGAAAGTAGAAGTCAAATTACAGACTTGCTTCAACCGGACCTGAGCTTAATTGGCCTCAACTGCGATATTCTTCATTGTTCAACAGTGTCAACATGTTTCTAAGAAGAGAAAAACCGATGACTGCATGACAGTGGAGACGTTTTACTTTCTGTGTATTGATTTGTCAATCATTCTGCGTTTCGTATTATTTAATTTTTTGTTTATAATCATCAAAATTATCTTATACAGAAAATCCTAGCCAGATAGGTCGAGGAGGAGAAGTCAGATGAAATGCAGTCCACACCCTCCCCACTCCCTTTTGTTCCCCCTTTCCATTTTCCTCTCCACCCTCCTACTTGCCCCTTTCCACCAAAATGCCCCCATTTCATTTTCATATTTCACCCACTCATCGTCTCGATTAGCCAAGTTGCAAAAGTATGAGACGTTAAGCCCAAATATCAATCAATCAATCAATATAGAAAATACATATATATAATTATTTTTTTGACGTAGACTTGAAGTATAGATTATAATAATGCACCCTCACTAACCGCAATAATCTCTTTACCCGTAGTCATAAGATAAAACAAAAATATCCCTCAAATTGTAAATGAAAACTTATGATGATTTAGAAACGATGGACAGATAAAGCTACCAGTATATGATCTATAATTAATAGACCATGGGCCAGCTAATAGAAACCCCCCCCCCCCCCCCCCCGGTGCGGAAGGTTTGAAAGTGGTTTTGTATACCTCTTAATATTACATTTTGATTTTCACTTGTTAGCCAACACAACTTTGGTGGAACAGCCAACCAGGGGTGTCCAAAGATTTTGGTCTAAATAGTACAAATATTAATTGTGAGTCTTGTAGTAACAAAGTAGTTAGTTTTACGTGAGTTTATAACTATGTATATTATTGTCTTATTTATAAAAATTGTTTGAGACCCAATTGGCCATTATCTTCGGAGATATCACCCTGTGTCTTTTTGGACATCATGAAATTCTTTAGTCACAAATGTCGTTTGCGACCACTCTAATGAAAGGTCTTGATGAGTACTTTACGAATAAGTAATTTATTTTACATGTCAATGATACATTTTCAGGGGTAATCACGCTTTAAACGTCAAAATCCATCTTCGATCGCTATTTTTTGCACTATTAGCTAATAAAGGTGAGAAGTTTCCATTTTTTTTCTTTGTAGCTTTGAAATATATGTTAGTGTATTAACATTGTTTGTAATATGTGATTTCCATAGAATAATATCCATTTTAGGTTATTGTTTTAATTTTTAATTTATTTTTTTTTTTAAATTTATTAACGTCGTTAAAAAGTAAACACGTTTATTTAAGGATTGTGCAGCTTTTATAATACAAATGCATGTCACTTACTTGGTGGAACAGTCAAAAGTCACAAAATAACAAACATACTTACATAAACGCTCAAGAAACGCAATTAATATTTATGTATATACATTTGAGATGCCACATTTTGACACCCCTGGTGGGTGCATCCGCTAAAACCGTGTTGTATATTGAGTAAAAATGCGAAGACAATCTATTCAAGTACTCAAACCCGCTTCCATCATCTTCCACAATGTGGGTAATATGGGAGGTCATACACTGGCAAAACTATATATACTATCTACTCTAAGTAAACCAAAAAATGTATCTGGAAAGTTTTGTGCACCCCTTAAATGGAAAAATGTATTTAATTAAGTATTTTGAATGTTAAAGAATATATACGTCCAGAATTGTTAATTTACTGTCCAGAATCGCAATTAACATCAATATTGCTCTTTATTTCGCCATGTTTGGATACCCCTGGTGGGTGCATCCACCAAAACTATGTTGGCTAACAAGCTAAAATCGAAAGACAGTGTACCAAAGTATCCAAAAACAGTTCTAAACTTTCCGGCATATGGGGAACGGGGGGTTACAAATGGGGTAAACCCTATACATGTTATGCTCAAAGTAAACAAATAAAATGTATAAATTATTAAATTCAATGTATTATATATTGTGTTGTGCGACCATTTAAATGGGAAAATGTATAATTAACAATTTCAATGTGTTAAAGGTTACTTAATTCCAAAAATGTTCATTTTATTGTCAAAATCACAATTATCATTAATATTGCTCACTATTTCGACATTTTGGATAGCCCTGGTAAGTGCACTCACAAAAAACCATCTTGGCTAACAAGTAAAAATCAAAAGGTCATGTATCAAAGTATACAAAAACACTTTCAGACCGTCCAATATTGGAGGGGTGGGGGGTTACAGATGGGGCAAACATGATACATTTTAACCTAAAAAATTCACATAAAATGTATATAGAATGTTTTTCTCACCCCTGAAAAATAAAAAATTCATGTTATCAAGCATTTTAGATGCGTGAGGTTATATACTTACAACTATTTTGATTTATTCTCAAGAATTGCATATAATATTAATATCGATTTGTACCGTGGCACATTTGGACATCCCTGGTAGATGCACCCGCCAAAACCATGTTGGCTAACAAGTAAAAATCAAAAGTACATATATAATAGTAATCGAAACCACTTTTAGACCTTCCATTATTTGAGGGGTGGGGCGTTACAGAGCGGCCAAACTATATAAATGTTTTGCTCGAAATAAAAACAAAACATGAATAGATAACTAGTTTGTGTAACCCTGAAAATCAACCAATTGTATTATTTAGTAGCTTACGTATAAAAGAGTACATCCTTACAAAAATAGTTAATTCTTTGAACTGGCAACATACCTCAATTAATATTTTTATGGTTTTCACAGTACCACATTTGGACACCCCTGGTGGGTGCACCCACCAAAACCATGATGGCTAACAAGTGAAAATCGAAAGTCAATATATCAAAGTACTCAAAACCACTTTCAGACCTTCCGCACCGGGGGGGGGGGGGGGGAGGGGGGGTTATAGCTGGCCCAAGGTCTATAACACGCAGTGGCTGTGTCCAATGAATCTTAGTTCATATTTTAAAATTATTATTTTTGTTGTGAATCTTATGAATCTTAGTTCATATTTTAAAATTATTATTTTTGTTGTTTCCCGAGGTACTCAACCGAATTGCGTCACCGAATCAGATCCCTACAGTCACATATCGCCGGGGTCATCATAAGAGAAAACAAAATACATATGGGGGGGGGGGGGGGGGAAGTAGGCGTTTAGGTCACAAGGTGATATACCGAGAATATTCGGTTGAGAAGAGGCACAGAAGAAAAGTTGGAAACGTGAGCAATTGACTATGATGAGCTAATTAAAGAATGATCAAGGGTATTCACGGTAACCTTCTTTGCGGATTATACAATTTTGGCAAGTGTAATTATAATATATGATTTATTTTTATTTGTTATTTAATATCCAATTGAATAATAGTGAAAAAAGAAAAAACAGCTTATTATACTAAAATCTTTCAGGTGGAACCGAAGAACGGAGGGAAAATTGCCAGTCTTAGTTTTTTAACATTTCACTTAAACATTACATAACGATAATAGTCCTATATTTATTTAAATGTAACTACCATAATTTCATTAATTTATGACAATAATTACAATACAATACAAATTAGAGTAATGAAAATACGCATGTCTTGCTTCGTGACTTCTTTGTGCACAATCTGTGCTAATGTTTATTGTCCTCGGTCGTTCGTAAAACACTTTCATACATAATCAAATTAGTGAGGCGTGAATTGAACAAATAAAATAAACATTAACCCAGTTGTGTCGTCGTGATTTTATATAGATGCAATTTAATAAATGCGAGAGTTGCTTGGAATGTGTTGAAAATCTCGTGTCACAGCGTCTTGTTTGTATTTAAATCGAGATAAATCTCTTTATTTTTAATGTTACTTTCATCTTTAAAATTCTTTATCTTCTTTGATACAGCTGTTGAGTTCTGGCCTATCCTAACACTAAACTAGGTACTCAAATGACTGCATCTGTCAACATAACCTTCATTAATTAAGGGGCTATGTGTATAAGTACATCGTTAAACACAAAATAGTAGTTAAGGCTGTATGCTCTCCAACCCGAACGCAAATTAGAAATAATGATGCCATACCCTAGAGAAATAGTGCTCTATTTTATAGATTATGCTAGTGTTCAATTATGTAAATATATATATATTTGTTTCCATGAGAATTTATAATTTTGAAAATGTGTTTTACAGACACATAACAACAATTTGAATGAATTATATTTTAATTTAAGTAAACAATACACTTTCCATTGAACTTACCAATACCTATAAATAATAGAACACTAATGTGAGAATTATGACTTCCAACTAAATATTTAGTTTAGATGTTCGCTAACTTGTTTCATCATGACTAAGACTACCACTAAGTATTGAAAAAAGTTATCTTGTACACCTTAATATTTTGATGGAAGTGTTGACCAATTCTCTAAGAAAAACATATCTTTTGATATCTTATGATAATATTAACTTTTTGGAAATTTTATGTCTACTTACAGAGCTCTTCAAAGAATCGCGTCCTGTTCACTCGCTTGGGTGGTACCAGGTACCGTCCGCCCTCGGTGCCGTTCAGCTGGTACCGGACACCACCACTGCCTGGTGAGGTGTCAAGAAGGCTCTGCACTACTTGGTTGATATCCTCCATGGACACCTGACTTAGATGGCCGTTGTGGGTCTCAGCCAGCTGATCGTACGCCAGGGAGAGGCCGTCGCCATTGGAGTCCCCTGCAAGACAATGTGCTCGTTACGAGGTACATAGAAGATGAAAGAATTAAAATTAATACAAACTATACATACAAAAAAAAAAAATTAAAATTAAATCCATCAATATCCGTCCAGGTACTAACTATAGAAACGGGCGGGGGGGTAGCAGGTTCCCACCGTCACTTGGGCCTCGGGTCTACCTAAATACAAACTATACAAACAAACAAAAAATCAAAATTAAATCCATCAATATCTGTCCCTGTACTAACTATAGAAACAAGTAGGGGGGGGGGTAGTAGGTTCCCACTGTCACTTGGGCCTCGGATCTACCTAAGCCAGCTAGCCTTTTTCTTCCTTTTTTCTTCCTTTGTCCCGCTGACATCTCTTCTTCAATATCTTCGTCTTCTTCCTCTTCTTCTCCTCCCTTGCAATCTTCCTCCGGACTCTACCAAAATAATGATTACCCTAAATATAAAACTAATTAAATAAGTGTTGCTCGTAATTATTCTGTTTCGCTCGCCTCATCAAGATGCAAATATTTTAAATAATCCGTGCCGAGCACGAATTGTCACTGGATTAGTTTCCTACGGAGATTTTTGTTTATTTACGCTTCTATATTGCAATCGTTCAATACAAGACGGCGAGGAATTCTAGATGGTGATAAAGGACAATTACAAAAAACAATACTTATGCCGGTAGTATTTTTAGACAGGTTGCACCATATAAAACAATGCAGTGACAAACATACAATCCAACAAACAATAATAGTAGTATAATCAAAAAAACGGTACAATTCATGGTGTTATTGGTTTTTTTCTGGGTTCAGTACTTATTTTTTAATGAATTTTCAGAGTCGAGGGATACGTTTTTGAGTCCGATAGTAGCTGTGCCGTAAGCTCGCTTTGCGCGCCCCAACAGCATGAATCACGACGCAAGGCAACCTTCTTATACATAACATTATTGTTGTTCTGAGGTAATACTCATTCCTGCTACCCCTATACAGTCCCCCCCCTCCCCCCCCCCAAATAGACACATGAGATACAGTTCGGCAGTCTTAACCGAGGGGTCGCGAAGTGATGACGTGATTTGGACATATCGTCACACGGAATCACACGGATCAGTGTATAGTAATAATATAGTAATGTAACATATATGGAAGGCGGATAGGGTTGGATCTAGGAAGCTTGGTAAAAAGAAGAAGTGGTTTTAGAAAAGAAAGATTGTTGGGTATTGTTGAGAGATGTTACTATGGTTGAGAAAAATAACAAGATGGAAAAGCAGTATGCTGTATGGTAAAATGAGATAAAAACAAGATAAAAAAACTTAGTGTTGTTTAAAAAGGTGACAGTGAAGGACTGGTTTTGTGTGTGTGACGCCCACGACGGCTGCTTCGGGACGTCGAAACAGGCCTGTTTCGAAGTGCGACGGTTGTTCGTGAGGTAAACATCAAGCCATCAAACGAGTAAGTAATGTAATATCGACTGAGCTAGTTATATAAAATAATAATTTGTCTACTTGAGATACCGGGCTAGACAGTATTTGACAATTTGGCGCTCCAACGTGTAGGGCTCGGTCTACTACAACGACCGAGATGGTAGATGTCTGTCCATAGGTTTAGATCAATATTAGGCTAGAGAAGTTTGTCTAGGGAATGTGTTAACAAATTTTAGTTAAATCAGTAAGATCAGATTCGAGATTGTCCATAGGTTGATACGTATGATTGTGTGAATGTATGAATAGACTAGTGGAGGTTCAAGAAAATTTGGAGTAGCAAAGAGTGGTTAAAGTATGGAGAGGGAGCTTGATGATATTGAAGGAAGTGAATATGAGGGGTTAAGAGTGGAGAGGGAGCTTGACGATATTGAAGGGAGCTTGATGATGGATGGACCAGATGAGGATGGGGATCTCAAGAGCATGATAAGGAATTTAATGAGGATGCAAGTAGGTGTGACAGCCAAGATCACAGAGATGAAGAAAGGGCAAGATGAACAAGCTAGGGCTTTGGAAGAGATGAAGAAAGGGCAGGACGAACAAGCTAGGGCTTTGGAAGAGATGCAGAGGGATATGGTTAAACAGGTAGATATGGAGAAGATGATGGGAGACATGACCGCGGAAATGAAAACGATATTTTTGGTAAAGCAGGTGGATGTAGGAGATGTAAAGAAAGAAAAAGATTTGAGAAGCGTAGGAGAGGTAGGAAGTGGAAAAATAGATGTTGTGAAAGAGATTGTTGAAGAGCAAGTAGGCTGGTTGGATAATAAGGAAGATGTGGAGATAGTTGAGAAGCAAGGTGACAAGTTTGATGATAAGCAAGATGTGGAGAAAGTTGAGGAGCAAGATGAGATGAGGTTTGATAAGAAAGACGTGGTTGTTACAGAGCAACATATAGATAAAGTGGTGGATAAATATGTGGAGATAGATGAGGAGTACAAGGATGCTGTGGTTGGTGAGGAAAATAATGATTTGACTGTAGGGCAGACAGATGGTTGGGTCAATAATGAGAGGGAGTGGGTTTGTTATGAGAAAGAATGGATGATGGTAGGAAGAGACTGGAGTAAGTTTAGAGGTGGAACTGTTGAAACTCTCGTAAAGGTAGGCCTATGGTAAAAAAAAAATTTCGGGGATGTTAATTTGAAACCGTACAAAATGTTTATGGAATAAACTTGTTCTGTATGTGTTGGTGGATTTCATGTTGGTAGTAATGTGGTTAAATGTTTGTTTCGTTGCTGTATTGTGGTCGGCCGACATTTTGTCTTGGGTTCGATGTTCTTTTGGTTGCCATAGGTATGTTTTTTTTCCATTTTTGTGGAACGAAATTCAAATTGCGACAAAAAATTAAAAAAACATGGGGGGTAATTGTCGTAATAGCGTTGTCGTAATAGCGTTGTCGTAATAGTGTTGTCGTAATAGCGTTGTCATAATAGGGTTGTCATAATGTTGTCGAGAAGTTGATGATACCAGTGGTATAAATAATTTAAAAAAAAAAAAAAAGATTTTTTTTTATTCACTGAGTGGTGGTTTTTTTTTTGTCAAAAGGAATGTGGTGGGTCACATTGCCTGTGATACATTATCTGCAATATGCAGAAGAAAAAAAAAAAAAGAATTTTTTAAATTCACTGGGTGGATTTTTTTTGTCTAAAGGATTGTTGCATAATATAGTAAGTCAGACATTGTTGGGAATTACAGAGTGGCATTGTTGAGGTATTGTCAAACTTTGACCATAGTTGGAGTGTTGATGAGGTGGTCAGTATGAATGGAGGATATATTCGTTTAGGGGATGGTCATTTGGGGTATAATTATTTCTATATTTATCGTTAAAATGACAAATATAAGAAATAGGGGGGTAATTGTAACATATATGGAAGGCGGATAGGGTTGGATCTAGGAAGCTTGGTAAAAAGAAGAAGTGGTTTTAGAAAAGAAAGATTGTTGGGTATTGTTGAGAGATGTTACTATGGTTGAGAAAAATAACAAGATGGAAAAGCAGTATGCTGTATGGTAAAATGAGATAAAAACAAGATAAAAAAACTTAGTGTTGTTTAAAAAGGTGACAGTGAAGGACTGGTTTTGTGTGTGTGACGCCCACGACGGCTGCTTCGGGACGTCGAAACAGGCCTGTTTCGAAGTGCGACGGTTGTTCGTGAGGTAAACATCAAGCCATCAAACGAGTAAGTAATGTAATATCGACTGAGCTAGTTATATAAAATAATAATTTGTCTACTTGAGATACCGGGCTAGACAGTATTTGACAGTAATATATTATACCTTATAATATAATAATACAGTGTATAGTAAGTAGTAATAACGTTCTTATATATACTATTGCGTATTGCGTGTGTTGTGACGGGATAATCAAGACCAAGTGATACCATAAGTTAAACAAGTTCATTGTCACACGGAATCACGCGGATCAGTGTATACTGTATAGTAATAATATAGTAATATATTATACCTTATAATATAATATAATAATACAGTGTATAGTAAGTAGTAATCATGTTCTTATATATACTATTGCGTGTGTTGTTACGGCATAGGCCAAGTGATACTATAAGTTTTGATTTGTCTATAGTGTTATAAAAATTAACATGTTTGCGTATAAAAAACAGTGTCGGACACACATTACCGTTGGCAAGTGCTGTAATAACTAATTGTAGTGAATCATGTGTACTAAAGGTGATCGTCCACGAGGCGCCTCCCCCCCCCCCCCCCACGAGAGGTGCGACATCGTATAGTCACGTACGCCACTGCAAGACCCGCTGCAGAATCCTGAACGGTGAGTACAAACATCATTTATAGTTACGTGTATATAATAAGGCTAATCATTAACATTATACTTGGTTCATCTTCAATGCATTACCTGGTAGATCACTTTTCTTGTGTGCTCCGAACAGCTGCGCCCTCGCACGTACGCCATATTGCCAACGTGATTGTGTTGTCAAATCGATGCAACTTCAAAATGATAATTTAATATGAACGAAGACACTATTTGTATTGAAAATCACTGGAGCTTACAGATAAATCATGAAGTAACAATTATGTATTATGCACATGATCAATATTGCAAAGGAATACAGGAAGAAGTAAGTACGAAACGCGAATCTGCGATACGCCACAATTACCAAATATATATTTCAAACTGCGTGCCAGCCAACAGTTTTTGAGTAATTTACCCAGGTTCGTACCTTCGTTAGGGAAATAAAACACCATTAACCAAATGCGCATCA
The DNA here is from genome assembly GCA_945910005.1 of Isoperla grammatica. Classification (NCBI taxonomy): domain Eukaryota; kingdom Metazoa; phylum Arthropoda; class Insecta; order Plecoptera; family Perlodidae; genus Isoperla; species Isoperla grammatica. Next base: position 37,969,904 of record OX246743.1, read on the forward strand.
TTTTTTTTAACTAAACCCTGAAATGTTTCGCAACACATATAGTACATTATTAATCTCCCATGCATTACCTTTCTAACTATATATTTTAAACTGCGTGACACCGCACAGTTTTTGAGTAATTGACCCAGGTTCGTACCTCCGTGTGGGAAAATAATACCCCATTAACCAAATGCACATCATTTTTTTGGAATAAATCCTGATATGTTTCGCGCCACCTACATTAAATTATAATTCGGCAATGTAAAACCTATACACACATGTTTTCCAATCTGCGTGACACCCAACAGTTTTTGACTAATTGACCCAGGTTCGTACCTCCGTGCGGGAAATAATACCTCATTCACCAAATGCACATCATTTTTTCTAAACCCTGATATTTCGCGCCGTCTACAGTAAATTATAATTCTACAATATATAACCTATACACACATGTTTTCCAATCTGCGTGCCACCCAACAGTTTTTGTGTAATTCACCCCGGTTCGTACCTCCGTTAGGGAAATAATACCACATTAACCAAATGCGCATCATTTTTTAACTAAACCCTGAAATGTTTCGCAACACATATAGTACATTATTAATCTCCAATGCATTACCTATCTAAATATGTATTTTAAACTGCGTTACACCCCACAGGTTTTGAGTAATTGACCCCGGTTCGTACCTCCGTGCGAAAAATAATACCCTTCAACCAAATACGCATCATGTTTTTTAATTAAACCCTGATATGTTTCGCGCCACCTATAGTTAATTACTAATCTGCAATATATATATATATATATATATCCTATACACACATGTTTTTCGAACTGCGTGACACCCCACAGTTTTTGAGTAATTGATCCCGGCTCGTACCTCCGTTAGGGAAATAATACAACATTAACCAAATGAGCATCATTTTTTAATTAAACCCTGAAATGTTTCGCGACACATATAGTGCATCTCCAATGCATTATCTATCTAAATATGTATTTTAGACTGAGTGACACCCCACAGTTTTTGAGTAATTAACCCAGGTTCGTACCTCCGTGCGGTAAATAGTACCCCATTAACCATGCAAATGCGCATCATTTTTTTAACTAAACCCTGATATGTTTCGCGCCGTCCTCAGTAAATTGTAATTCTGCAATATATAACTTATACACACATGTTTTCCAAACTGCGTGACACCCCACAGTTTTTGACTAATTGGCCCAGGTTCGTACCTCCGTGCGGGAAATAATACCGCATTAACCAAATGCGCATCATTTTTTAATTAAACCCTAATATGTTTCGCGCCACCTACAGTAAATTATCAATCAGCGATATATGTCCTATACACCAAGCTTTTTCAAACGGCGTGACCTCCCACAGTTTCTGAGGTAATTGACCCCGGTTCGTACCTCCGTGCGGAAAATAATACCCATCAACCAAATACGCATCATTTTTTTAATTAAACCCTGATATGTTTCGCGCCACCTATAGTTAATTACTAATCTGCAATATATATCCTATACACACATGTTTTCAATCTGCGTGACACCCCACAGTTTTTGACTAATTGACCCAGGTTCGTACCTCCGTGCGGGAAATAATACCGCATTAACCAAATGCGCATCATTTTTTAACTAAACCCTGATATGTTTCGCGCCAACTACAATAAAATATAATTCTGCAATATATAACCTATACACACATGCTTTCTAATCTGCGTGACATCCCACAGTGATTGACCCAGGTTTGTACCTTCGTTAGGTAAATAATACCCCATTAACCAAATACGCATACTTTTTTAATTAAACCCCGATATGTTTCGCGCCACCTACAGTAAATTATTAATGTGCAATGTATTACCTATAATGTTATTAGCATGGAAAATTATTTTATTTCAACTTTGCGAACCGTGGTCCTCGTTTACGTGCATTTGTCGAGTAATATATGTTGGGAAGGGGGGTAGGGGGGAAGGGGGGGGGGTTGGGTTACAAATAAAAATTTGCAAAATAACGGTTCGTAAAAGTACTATTCGGTGTAGTCCCTAGTCTGTAAATATTGAACAAAATAAAAATAAAATATTAAAAAAGTACTGACCCAGAAGAATGCTGGTTATGTGGTTGAGGGCTGCGTCTTGTGCGTTGGACAGCATGTTGTCCTCGAGGGCGTGGAGAAGGGCTGTCATGGAAACCAGCATCACAGTCAGAGAGATGAAGAGCGGTCGGGTTCCGTGAAGGCATTTTGACATTCTCTTCTGAAACAGACAATGCTTTTATTTTACTGGCAATTTACATTGATCTCGTTAAAGAGGGAATATACTGTCTATTACTACTCCAAAACAGTAAGCAAAACAATATAATGACCAACTAAAAATATGTGATTTTACATCACTTTGTATTATTATTTGGGTTTATTTGATTAATGATAGGAATTATCGTGGAAGCACATAGTGATAACATTACAACTATTAAACTTCGCTCGTGTGTGGAAAAACTGTATAAATGAAAGCCAGGCCTACCCTTAATGGTTGCTTTAGTTGAGTCCTTCCTTAAAGTTTATCCTCGGCTAGCATATGTCATGTATTATAAATGACGGATATTTTACTAATTTTATTAATATTGACATTAAAAAAATAAAGTTTTATTGCCCAATGCTCTCTTTTCAAGTTTGTTGCTGTGCTATATTTTTGTTCAGGGGAGATTACTATTGTTTCATTGTAAATTGTATCGTATTATTTATTTTCCTCCTTTGTAATGTCATATTACTGAATACGATATTTTTGAAAACCAATTTTATTTTTGAATACCAAAAACATTGATAAACAACATATTTTAGGCTATAATCAACAGTATATAATAGTATACATAATATGTATTTTACTTGTAGAGCTAGGGTAGAACAGGACGGAAATCGGCATTTTATTATTTATTTGGCAAATACGATTTTTAAACTTATTCATTATTTAATTTTGTTCCTGATTTTCGGTCTAAAACTGTCTGGGTCACATATCTACATTGTTTATATCACCGTCACATTTTTGTTTACGGTCTTGCAGCAGAAAGGAAAAACAGATTCTGAAAACACTGCTTACAAACACTGGAGAGACTAACGCAAGAGTAAGCGACGAACTTTAGTCGGTGAGATGAAGGCTGGAGTAGAAGACGAGCGGCGTTTCGCTCTATTTTAGTTTGATGCAGCCTTCAGTGTTTTAACTATCAGCTGTTGTATCTCCGTGCATAGGCGTAAAGATTTGCACGAGTTTGAGCTAGTTTTTATTGCAATGCGTGAGTTGATCCAACGGGCCGTGAAGAAGACATTAACAAGTTTGGCTAATTGATGTGATCGTTTAAAAATTAATTATAATATTAACACAATTATAATGGATTAACAATTATAAGTACGAGTTTATTGGTCGTAGACAAAACACCAATGAAATAAGTTTTTATTATAGTAATGCTTTGAATAATGCACAAAAAGTGCTCCACTAGCAATAATGGCGGAACGGATGGTTATTAGCGTGTTAAATTTAATAATTATTCCTTAAATGCAGCAGTCATTAAAAAATTTGGTGCCATATTTAATAATTATTTGAAACATCATATTTTGTTTTGGGATAAGTTTGTCTTATATTGGTGATAATTTTGTTATATTTCATTTTAAATTGTGCTCTCATTCAAAATGCCATTTATCCAAGAGCAAAATGTAAATAAATGCTAGACATGTCATAATAATGATAACAAGAAATGTACTAGTAATTAAAACAGTATTTTTTTCAAAATCTAACATAACGCTACTTAAAATTAACGTAATCCTCCGTAATTGATACGTTATTTACAGGGCAAATCATGAGTATGAATTGAAATGTCCTTAACTGAATTAATAGCACCATTTGACTAAAATAGTGCGAACTGAAAAACGTTCAGCCATACATCTTTTGGGTTTCAGCAATTATTTATATTTTAGCGCTTTATTCTAACAAGAAAATACAAATTAATGATTTCTGTTGTTAAAAGTATCGCGTGTGTTTCGTTCGAGGTAGTCATCTAATGGTAGATCGTCTTGAAATGTTTGTTTATGAAATTATACGGCTTAATTGCGTTTAAGTAATAAATGAGACAACAGAGTATGAATATAATGTGACGACACGAACTTTAATTCAAGTATCCAATCGTTGTTTCTTGCTAGTTGCGAGAACTGATGCTTGTAATTGAAATAACTGTTCAAAACTTTTACTATTCATAAAATATTGGACACAAATAAACAAGATATCGATTATAGTTTATATTTTTAAATGGTTGTTAAAATGTGAACTGAACATCCAAAATATCACCATTTATTGGTATAAGAGTTTGATAGAGATATTATCTGGACATTTTATTGGTAAAAAGAAAAGGTACCGTCGTTTCATTTTGTGGCGTCACTTAAACAACTCCTGATTCAATCTTTAAAAGCTACACATAGTTAGTGAAACGGCCAAACACTTTTTCTTAATGAGATTTTTCTTTGGTTTTAATTACAGAGTATGTACCTTGCTGTTCGTTTCTATTGCCCAGTAACTCTCACCTTCTTTGATGTGCCTATTTTAAAAAGTAAAGCTTACACATGGCGATGGTTCACATAAAATGAGTTCGGGTGTCAGGGGTTCGATCTTGTAATCGGAAATCCTTACAGAAGAGTATTTCCCACCGATTTCTTCAGATTTATAATACGAATATACTGTAGGTTTGAATTCTAGACTTTGGGCATTCGTTCACAACAATCCAAATATTCTTAATAGTTAACATTGGTGATAGTTTTTTATATTGAATTTAATTTCTAATTTTCTCTAGTGTTGAAGAGAGTAACATTAAAATTACATATCTTCTTACACAGAAAATGCTACTGTTGGCTAATATTTCTTCATCAAATCCTTTTTCTGAGTGGTATAGTTGGGGATAAAAGTCGTTAGACTGTCTGTAAGATTATATCTTATCTTTCCCTTTATGACTAATGAAATGTCTTCAGTAAGAATTGCTGATAGTGGGACCCGAACCCAAGATCTTTAAAATTAGAAAATACACCTATATCGATCAGGTTTATAACTTGCGTTAAACATTGTTACACAATTGATCAGAACACAATTTAACCACCCAAACGTTTACGAACAAATTGTTTGATTTTCCATCTGTATAAATAAATTTAACAAAGGTTTTCTGATTGCCTTTAGATTGTTTACTCTTTCAGATTGTAGACGCGTGCACATAATAGTTTTAACACTTCATATACTACATACACATCAGCCTAAATTTGTAGAGCATGCATTCCTTAATAATCGAAACATTTTTCCTTTCATGCTCAACTCGCAACGCGTGCGGGACCACATTTCGTTGTTCATCTTTATGTTAATCAGAGCAGAGATACCATTGTGCGGGGTCCCCGTTAGTTAACGAGTGTCGTGTGGTTAGGAAAGTGATTGCAAGTGGTGGGGGGGGGGGGGGGGGGGAGGGGGAGGAGGGGGAGATTATCCAGGTTGACGAAAAGGTGTGATATTTTGGAGACTTTGTGCATCTATTTATGAAAGCGAACTTCGCGTAAGGAAAAGTGGAAAGTAGACCAGTGTTTACTGGGTCAAAATGAAGTGGAACACAACTTGTTCAACGACAAATAGATAGAGATAATCTTAACAGATTTGTGATTCGGATACACGTTTGGTTTGACTGTCATGGCTTTTAGTTTTAGTATGTGTAATGGGAAAAAAGTGAAAACTAGTATTAATTTGAGCGCGGTGTCATTTGTTAGTACGTTTTAAATGTTTGATGTTGATAATTTAATTGTTTAACACTACTACGGATTTCACTACTAATTTATTAGTGGCAATTTGTAATTTAATGGTTTAGTAGAAAGCTAATTAGTTTTTATCGGTGATTTTAATTGAGAGCTTTCATATAGGCAATCGAAGGTTTATGTTAGTGGTTTTTGTTTTATATTTTGAATATTAAATATCCGTGTATTTGATGTGTAGCCATAACTTGATACGCACATCAAATTGTCACATGTAAAAGTGAAATATGTCTCTGTTATATGAATTACAACTGGACAGTGTCGATTTCGTTTGTCTGCTAAACCGTTCCTACGATCCAGGTTCGAGTCGTGACTCGCGCATTTATCACCCACTTGTGTCACACAACTAGATCTATAGCTAATAGAATTATTCATCATAACCAAAAATACAAACTATGCCCGTGTAAACATAATTTGTGTGGTGATACCAGAACTTCTAACAGAAAATATGTTACGAAGGACTAGCTCAAATTAAAAAACTGTGATGCCTTGGTATATGCTTGTAAATAGCCAGGTGACAGTATTCACTGTTAAAGGCTGGTCCACACATATTTTTAAGCATAAGATTTAAGGTTTAACGCGTAGTCGTAAAGTTGGATCATAGGAAACACGTACTGGCGTTCACACAAAGTTTTAGTTTTAAGACATTGTTTTCATTGTTGTTTTTAAAACAACGTCTTAAAACCTTAAATCTTATGCTTAAAAAATCTGTGTGGACCAGCCGTAACAGAAAATATGTTACGCAGGACTAGCTCAAAGTAAATACCTGTGATGCCTTGGTATGTGCTTGTAAATAGCCAGGAGACAGTATTCACTGTTAAACCTCATACCGTTTACTGACATTGATTATGAGAAAGTAAGTATACACCTGTGTTATGCGAGTCAAATGCCGCGGTACTAGTTTTATTTTAACAATAAAATAGTAAGTATTTTTACTCGCTACAGCTGTGCATATCTCAACTTTCTCGTGCTCAGAATGACTATCACATATTGCAGTAAAATCTAACTGTATGTTTTATTAGATAAATACTTCATCCAAAATTTAGATCTTTTTTTAGAATATTTCCGATATAATATTAAAAAGTAACGTGTTTGTTATTTTAGGCCGATTAAACATATTTTTCAATCAGTGCATCGGAAAATCAAAATATTCGTGTTTGTTGTTTATGTGATGAATTGATGGTTCTATTTATCCTTTCTGATATCGATCGAGATGTGATTGCGAGTTGGATAACGGACGGCAAGGTCATCAAATAAGTTCTGAGTGACCTGAGTAATTAAAATTATTTGCTGGACAATCAATTACTTAAAGCAGAATCATTCTTAACCGTTATTTCTTCGGTCATTCATACTGGTTATTAAAATCAGTGAAAGCGACGACCATTATCATTTCTTTGAATAGAACCGGTTTCTGAAGAGATGCCTAATTATTTGCAATGACATCCATCTTAAATTACTTGAGAGTCTCTATTAACTTTCAGGTTCAAGGACGATAGAGATTACTTCAAAAGTAATGAGCTTGTTTGCAACAAATTTGCAAACAAATTCATTCCGTATCATTGTGTATAAGAATGGACTTTGTCTACTTGTTCACTGATTGATGCTAACACGGTCCTTTCAAAAAATGTGGTTGAGTGTCGTTTGGAGTAGGCTCGATTACAATACAGATAGGAAGTAAGAATCACATTTTGTGGAATACCGGTACCTAACTAAAAAACAGCATTGTGAAGAATGTGAATCTACTATAAAAACTTCCTCAATAAGAAATCCACACCTTTGAAGGAAATAACCTCAAAATGGGGCCAAGTGAATTTCGAAATATCTTCAACCAAGACGACTCGACTTTTTTATATTATTTTTTGGTATCCTTTTAATTAACAGCACAACTCTTACAATGGCTTGTAAAAAAAAAACTTGTATTGGAAATTGGATGCCTAAGTCTGAACAACTATTGGATTTTTGTGTTATACTCTTGGAATCATAAAAATGTGATATTATAGGATACATAATGGAAATTTAGAATCAAAACAAAAATGGAAATGCAATTCACCGTTGCTACGTCTAATCCACACTAGTTGTAAGAAATTATTCTCAAAATCGGATCATCAAAGAAAATTCGGCTTGAAATTTTGTTTTCACATTTTGTTTAAATGATGGTTTTGAGGTGTTGTATAACCACTCATTAGATTGAGCTCAACTTGAAAGTGAAGCCAATAGCAAATCTTGCTAAATAAATGTTTTTATTTTTATCATTACACGGCATAATATTGAAATTTAAGACAATGTTCAATGGACCAATTAAAAGAAATTAAATTCCTCACATTCCTCAGAATGACATTTTAATATTGCATTAGATTTTAATTTCTGAGGTAGAGTTTATCCAAATAATCCAAGCAATATACATTGAACAAGTTTATACCCAGATATATTATTTTATTACATAAATTGGAACGTTATTCAGTTAAAACAGACAAATCTTGAAATTTCCATACGTGCTAATACCAGCTATAGTGATGGTTGTTAACACAAACTTTGAAAGTACTGTTATGTGTCTTCAATATTGCTTCCCACTCACACTCATTAATGAAGCGCACACAAAACCGTTACATTTTGCATAACATTTGCATAGGTACATTGTAACGGTCGGTAGGCTTTGTCCAACATTGGCGTGCTCCAAACTATTACATAGCAAGGAAGCGTAGCATTTACAATCTGGCATTGTTTATGTTACTAACAACTAATATTTGCAATATAAATTGAAACAATGGTGAACAATAGTAATAAAGTATCTATTGTTTTAAATTAAACAATTATAAATTGGAGGAAATTAAAGACAAAGGGTACTCAAAACGCTGCTTTATTTTAAATTATCTGTTTGTGTGAGGGTGTACCCCTGTACTGGTACAAACAAGTTGACGTATAATACTAATAGGTTTTACTTGATGTGTGTATAAAACAACTGTTCCATGTCGAATGTTAAGCATATTGCATTTAACAAACGAGAATAAGTAGTGTCTTTGCATATCTTTGTTTTCACAAAAGACTAGTGTTTTGTTTTGCATCAACATTTAAAATGTTAAAGTAAGGCTACTTTGTAAGACAGGTCTACAAAATGATTTTCAATTGGCAAGAACAAGTCTTGGTATGAGTTTTTTCAAAATAACTCAATCTTTGGAACCAATAAACATTCTACAATAACACAATATAATCATACTAATATCATACGGTGTTAAAATTATAAAAATCATTATTTCACTTTTATTCATATCTAAGAAGCTTCATTTTAAACAGTATATGTGAGAGTAGTAATAATTAATATTCAAAAAATGTATATAAATTAACCTACGTAAAATTTATACCTGCAAGTAGCATTTATTATGAACCTATTCCCAAAAAACGCACTTTATAGCACGTTCAGTCAAAAAATTGTTTATTGATTAAGAAAAGCATAACTCCATACATTATTATTCATATTTTCTATAGTGCGAGGGTAGGGCGGGTGGAGGGGGAGCGGGGGGGGGGGAGGGGGGGGGGTTGAACAGTTACACATTAATGGCACTCATTTGTTCAAACTACTTACACGCTACCCTAATAGGTATAAAAATAAAAACTAGGTTAAAGCTACTAATTATTACTTACTTATTGCTTCTGTAAATACTGCGCGATAAGTCGCTGTAAGTCACACACGTAGCCACACTCTGACCTAATAATCGCCTTTCATTTCTCGACACGTGATGATGCGTCTCACTACGTCACAGATGACGTCACTAAATTCTATGCAACCGAAAGCGTTGAGTAGATATTATAATAACATACAATTAAAAACTGCACTTCCACCGCGTCTTAACTTTCTATATCTATACAAATCTTGAACGACGAGTAACACTTTTAGACACTCGCATTTTTGTTGATCGAATCTTTTTCTGACTGTTTTCTAGATTGTCCAAAAAATTAAAACGCAAATGTTATTTTTTATCTTCACCAAAATTCCGAAGTTAAATGCGTCAAACACGCGTGCGTGAATTTTTGAGAACACGAACACTGAAAACAGTTTTAATTAATTTGAATGTGGAATATATAATTCGATTCGTTCTGTAGTGGTTGCTGATCGGTTGGTGGTTTGTGAGCAACTGGCGGTTAAAGATGTCACATTCTGGTCTATTCTGAGATCGACGACCAATTCAGCCGCGACGAATTGGAAAGCTTGTGTTAACCATAAAGATACCCGGAGGCAATTTCATTGATTGGATGATCTTTACCTAGAGTCGACGCCGCTTTATGGACGAGAAGTTAACGGGGCTGCGAATGGATTGATGATGGTAGATGTGAACGCATGTTCATGGTTGGTGTCAATTATTAACATTTACTTGATTTTTCGTTCCACAACAACGAAAATTGATTTTTATCATCATTTATAGTAATAGGCCTACATATACATAATACATGTTAAACTTAAGAAAATAACAAAAGGAAGACTCCTAGATAAAAAATAATAGATGATGAAATTTGGACCTTCGAAACCCTTTTCCAAAAATTAGAAACCTATATTTTTTGGGGAATTTTTAAACAATGACGTTTGTTGAGTATTACCAAATACCTTACTACAATAATACGGGACACTGGCCTAAATTTGCTGCGACACGTAGGTAGTGCTGCTCTCAAGCGGCAGGAGGAGATCCTAACATGATAAGAATATTGTTACGAAGATACGTAACAAATACCGATGGGTAGACTATTATAATATTTGAAGTTACGTTGCTCTTATAATGAAGTCAATCCCTAAGAAAGGATTTTTAAAAATTCCGACCCTAAGGGGGTTAAAAAGGGGGTGGAAGGTTTTCATTAGACTACCTATATCTCAACAACTAAACGTGCTATAGATCTGAAAATTGGTACATAGGTTCTCCATTGTAAACAAAAAAAAGTAGTTTTACCATTTTTCGAAAATCCAGTTAAAAGGGGTGAAAACGGGGGTTGAAGTTTTTATGAGCATATCTATAACTCTAATACCAAAGATGACATATGCGTGAAAATTTGTATTTAGATTCTTCTTTTAATATAAAGAATCACGTGTTTCACCATTTTTCGAAAATCCAATTGCGGGGATGAAAACGGGGGGTGATTTTACAGCCCAAAAACCGAACATGTTACAGACGAAAAAATTGATAGTTATATTCTCCTCCAAAAATAAACGAACACAGTTTTACCATATTTACGAAAATTCAGTGAACGGGGGTGAATAGAGGGGTGATTTTTAGATCATGAGACACCTATATCTCAAAAACCGAAGATGTTACAGACGTGACAATCGGTAGTTAGATTCTCCAATAAAGATAAAGAAATATGTGTTGTACCATTTTTCTAAAATCCACTCAAAATGGTTGAAAAGGAGCGATAGAATGAGGGGGTGATTTTTTTTTCTCAAAAACCCGAAGATGTTCCAGACGTAAAAATTGGTATAAAGATTCTCCTTTAAAAAAAAAGAAAAACATGTTTGACTTTCTTTCGAAAATCCAATAATGGGTGGCGAAAAAGGGGGTTGTTTAAAAAATGAGGATACCTGTATCTCATTAACCAAGGATGTAACGACTGTGAAAATTGGTATTTAAGAAACTTAAAAACAATTAGAAATATGTCTTAGCATTATACAAAAATCCAGTTATCGAGGGTGAGAATTGCGAGGGTGAATTTTTTTATGAGGGTATCTATACATCTCAAAATGCGGAAATGGTAAATGTTATATACATAATGATGTTTTTATTTTTTAAATATCTTTAAAAAAAACTTAATACGTGCTTTACTTTTTCCATAACATTCCAGGGGGTGAATTTTTTTTTTTTTTTTATCTAAAAACGCAATATTTTACAGACGTGAATTTATGTATTTGGATTCTACTTAAGAAATAAGTAGATAGGGGTTTTACCATTTTCCTCAAACCAAGGTAAGGCGGGTGAAAGAAGCCCAGGGGGGTGGGGGTGGTTTTCTAAATCTTAAAAACCGAAGTTGCTACAGGCGTGATAATTTATATTTTTATTCTTCTTTAATAATGAAGTCAATCCCTAAGAAAGGATTTTTAAAAATTCCGACCCTAAGGGGGTTAAAAAGGGGGTGAAAGGTTTTCATTAGACTACCTATATCTCAACAACTAAACGTGCTATAGATCTGAAAATTGGTACATAGGTTCTCCATTGTAAATAATAATAAACATGTTCCGTTTGTGACTTTTAAAGAAATAACCCCCTGTTTTCACCCCATTAATTGGATTTGCTAACAATATTAAAAAACTTATTTCTTTGTGATACAAGAAAATAATATCCATACCAATTTTCAAGTCTGTTACGTTTACCATAATCGGTTATTAGATATAGCAATTTAAGAAAAAAAACACCCCCGCTTCTTACGTAAGGGGGTTACCTGGATTTTCAGAGAATGGTATAACATGTGTTTCTTTGTTTTTAAATTTGAATTTTAATAACAATATTCAAGGAGTAACTGTATCGGTTTTTTTAGTTAAAGCTGTATCTTTATTTTTAAAAACATACCCCCTTTTTCCCCACCCTTTATTGGTTTTTTGAAAAATGGTTTAATATGTGTTTTTTTAGTTTTGAAGAAGAATCTAGGTATCAATTTTCACGTCTCAAATATCTTCGGTTTTAGAGATTAAGAATTCACCCCCTCTACTTCACCATCCCTTTTCATCCTCCTTAACAGGATTTTAAGAAAGTGGTAATGTATTTTGTATTCCTTTATGTTTGAAGGAGAATCGAACCATCTATTTTCACTTCTGTAACACCTTCGTTTTTTGAGATATTTGTGTTCTAATTTACCCCCTCTTTTCACCCCCGTTAACTGGATTTTCGGGAAATGGTGAAACACGTGTTTATTTATTTTTAAAGCAGAATCTTACACTCAATTTTCACATCTGTAACATGTTCAGTTTTGGAGATTTTAAAACACCCCCAGTTTTCACCCCTTAACTGGATTTTCGGAAAATGGCAAAACAAGTGTTTCTTATTTTGTAAAAAGGAACCTAAATATCAATGTTCATGTTTGTAGCATCTATGGTTTTGAGACATAGGTATCGTCATAAAAAAATTCAACCCCCTGTTTTCACTCCCATTCATATGATTTTCTAAAACCGGTAAAACATGTATTTCATTATTTTTAATGAAGAATCTAAGTACCAATTTTGACGTCTGTAATACTTTCTGTTGTTGAAATATAAGTATTATAAAAAATGACTTGAACCCCCTTTTTCATCCCCTTATGGACAGAATTTTCAAAAAACCTTCGTTAATGGGTGGGTTTGTCATAATAGCTACGTACCTACCAAATTTCACGTTCCTAGGTTGAACGGTTTGAGCTGTGCGTTGATGAGTCAGTCAGTCACTCACTCACTCACTCACTCACTCACTCACTCACTCAGTAAGACACTTGCTTTTATACATATATATATATATATAAATTTATGTAATGTCACACCATTTCCCCCTCCCCAACCCTATACCATCGCTTTTTCATCATTCACCCCCCTAAAAGCGTCGCGTAATAACATAAACGGCCCCTGTAATGTTCGTTTTACACACATTGTTTCGCACATCTTTTACTTAAATACTAAGATTTAGTTTAGATTAATTTGTTCATAATTATAAATGGCAATCATAACTTAGTCTATTACATATGTTTGCAGTACAATGATGCGTAATTGCTAGCTTTACTAGCAGGTTTTAAAGTGCGAAAATAACATTGAATCAAGCGGCCATCATCGAAATATCTCCTCAAGCCGTTAGTAGCGCTAGTGTTGCGTGTCGCCGCCTTCTTGTATGTTAAATATGGACAGTGTCCAGTATTGTATTACACAATTACAAGACAAAACACATCACAAACGTGTTCATTGCTATTATTATGTCAGGGCCCAGATTCACAAAGGTGCCCAAGTGCTAAGACGTCCTAGTTTAGGCAAATCTTAGTAATATAAACCACGCATATGTCGTTTTGCAATGTGATAAAGATAAAATATAGTAAAATATCAACAATTTAACTAATATTATTTGTGAATGTGTAGTAATACCCAGAGATGATTTATCTTGATCTGTCTAGCTAGGATTTGCCTATTTTAGGGCCGGTCTTACAATCTCCTAATAATTTGTAGCAATTAAGCTATTCGGAGGATTTCAAAGGTTTTGATTGGTGGTTGCCATGGAGAAAACAAGCTATTCGACGAATAAGTAGTTATTGGGACATTGTAAGACTGGACCTTAGGACAACTTAGAGTTAGGGCTGGTCTTACAATCTCCTAATGAGAAAGTTATTTATAGCAAATTAAGCTATTTGGAGGATTTCAAGGGTTTTGATTGGTGGTTGCCTTGGAGACAACAAGCTATTCGACGAATAAATAGTTATTAGGACATTGTAAGACTAGACCTGACATCTTTGTGAATCCATTCCCAGCATTGTAATGTCCAGATATCCTTCTAGTAACTTGTTTTCTCCATGGCAATGAAGTGCTTTTTAATGGTGCTTTATTAGTTACGCATGGCATTGTTTGCTATTTCTACATTAATTTATTGTAATACTGGTAATAAATCAATTTAAATATGGGTATAATGAAAGTGAAATAGGTATGAATTCAATTATTGAAGCTCAATATGTATAATGATATAAAATTGTGTTCTTGTGAGAATCTTTTTGTAGTCCTCCAATATGTCCAAATAATTTCTCACCGTACATACTCATATATAAACGATTTTATCAATTGCATAATATTGTACACGCTTGCCTTCACATAATTGTAGACACAACGACATCGAGTCGTCATTTAGCGTCCTTTGTATTTGTATTTTTTGGTTTCTTTTGATTTATGTTTATTTCATTCGTAACCTTTTCAAGTTAGAAGATATTTGACGTTCTGTTTTTCAAAAACTTTTGCACAATGAGATGGTGGGTGCGGAGGGGGGGGGGGGGTGGTAGCCGTGGAGAAGGTGGAAGAGCGAAGTTCAATCATGCTGTTACGATCACCTAACACAGACAGAAAAGTAAACATTCCATCGACATCCGTTGTCTCGAGTTGGCTTCGAGTAATTGTTTTCGAAAGTGAACGATTTGAAGATCTTGCGCTGACGTAATATGGAAATTAAACGTTACTTGGATCATTGACAGGTCTTAACTTTTACTATTAGATCATTTCTAGATTCAATTCGTTAAACGGTATCCTTAAAAAAAAGTAAAATGGGAATATTATGTACAGTAAGCCTCAATATGTATAAAACACTGTCTTAAAACACGACGCTTCGGAAGGTTTTACTATTTAAACGTTATACAAAGAAAATAGTCCGATGTTTTATTATATTTTAAAGATATAACTCATTGTTGGCCATAATCATCAGTAATCCGTTTTGTATTGCATTGTAAATTTTGCAACTTCTTTTATTCTAAGATATTTGAAATCTCTATACATTTACACTTTCAATACCTGTATGCATACGAGAACCATATCTAATTTGGACTACAACACGAACAATATGCCTAATTTACAACAAGTGTACGGAGATAAAAATACAATGGTGCAAATAATTGAAATGTACATTTAATGAAAATATGATCAATTATAACATATTACAAAAATACTGACAATTAACAAACCATAAATTATTGACCTTACAAAATAGGCGAGTTGAAGTACAAATCATGTATATTATATATTATTAACTCCTTTTCTGACAATCGCCACCAGATTTATCTGCACCAATGCCCGTATATGGATAGTGTTGATATAACTTCAATTATCATTTAGCAACCTTCCCTTAATAAACACATCAGATAAAGCTAAAGGTAAGACGATGCACTCTTGAGATGAAATCAACTTTACAATCCACCCCGCATTCCACACTAGAGGCATCTCGCGGTCAGGAACTTAACCCAGTTTAAAATAAAAACAAAACAAATTGTTGCAACCGGTAGGAGAAAGGCTTCGGCTTCGATCACCGGTGTAGACCTATACTCGGTCTGCAGTCTTGTCTCGGCAAACCCATATCATAAAGTTGCAATATTATTTATTACAAAGTTTTAGGTTTAATTGATTGATTGATATTCAGGCTTAACGTTTTATATTTTTGCAACTTGGCTAATCGAGACGATGAGTGGGTGAAATTTGTAGATGAAATAGGGTGCTGTTTGAAGGAAAGTGGCAAGCGGGAGGGCGGGGAGGAAAGAAAAAGGGAAAGAAAAGGGAGTGGGGAGGATGTGGACTGCATTTCGTCTGACTTCTCCTATTCGACCTGTCCGGCTAGGGTAACCCTACCAGAAGCATACGCTTCCGCCGGCAATGCTCCAGGAATAATCGAAGCACGCAAACCTGCCCACGACGATAAGGTAGCAGTCCCTGGGCAGGTTTTAGGTTTAAATCTAAGTCCGTAAGTAAGTAAATTTTACAGTTAATAAAAATAAAATAAATAAATTTGTATTTATGGTTTACCCGCTTAGTTATAAGAACTGATTTTCAGTGGGGGGGGGGGGGGGGGGGGGCATCACACCATTTGCTATGCTTCGTTTCTATTACAGCTCCAAATTACCCTTTTATATTACATACGGTTAGATTCCAGTAAATTTTCGAATTTAATCTTGTCCTTCAATTCGTGTGTTTTTTGTATTGGTTCGTATTCCTGACTCACTAATCACCCATAATTTAATATAGAGGGATCTGGTAGTCTCGCAAAAAATAATATAAACAGTTTTAGTTTTTCTAGTGGATCTATCTAGAAATACCATGACACACTGCACAGTGGGAAACGTATTTGTTAAGTTTTGCGCTGCTCCGCATTAAGGAGTGTCTTTACTTATTATATTTTATAATAAAAAGCTCTAAAAAGAAAATATAATTTGTAAAACAATTCCATAACAACCAGAGGCTTCCCCTAACTACAAGGGACATCTCTTCTTTGAACCTACATTAGGAAGTTCCTATTGTTATATTTAAAGATAAAACTTCCCATTCCAAAAAATATAATAAATCTTGTATAAAAAAATAAAATTCTCTTATAAGGAATATGTGTTTCTTATTGAAAGTAACATGTATAAAACAATTCTAAAGCAACCGGGGCTGCAATCACCGGATATCTAGATGACATCTCTGCATGGATGATCTCTTATGGTAATTGTTGAGGGACCACGCACAACTGCAATCCCACCACTTCCTCGTTTTCTTCCAAGCCAGGGAAACAAAACACAACCGGATAGTTTTCGATTACAATTACATAGAAACGAGATCTGATGTTTTTGTGTGTGTAGCTCACGGAAGCCGCGCGAAATAGTCCGTGACGGTCAATGCTGAGGTCTTGGCCTTGGACAGCCCTCGAGTCTCGAGTGAGCCGCTCAACTCAGCTCAGCTCAGTCATGTAATGTAGGTCAGTCAGCTATGCTTACTTTCTCTGATAATAAATACCTTCGTCGAGGATCCGATCGATTGGTGTGATTGTGTTGGGTTGGGTTGCTGTGGCCCGGTCAGGTGATAAGACGAACTTTGCGTGGCATTGGTATTTCGGTTCGTGTCTTTAAAACGATTGTGTGCAAATTCACAAGACAAGATTGTCAGGGTCTACGGATAACGAAAACAAAAATATATGCGAAATTTATCACGATTGTATAAAATGTGGCGATATATGATGATATTATTGTATTATAACAATTTTAATTAAAAGATGGAAACATAGTAGAACAGGTAAAACGTTATATAAAACCTAGTAGTTGGACTATACACTGTTCCTTATCAAGATCAAACAATTAAAAAGCGCAATATTTCGAGCCCTAATCAGAGCTCTTCGACAGGCGAAATCACACTAACTCGCAACCTGACAGCTGACCAAAGTGTGATTTCGCCTGTCGAAGAGCTCTGATTAGGGCTCGAAATATTGCGGTTTATAATTGTTTGATCTTGACAAGGAACAGTGTATAGTCCAACTACTAGGTTTTATATATAACAATTTTGTTGTTAATGATGATATTTGGGCTTGACGTCTCCTATTTTTGCAACTTGGCTAATCGAGACAATGAGTGGGTGAAGATGATGGTATTTGGGCTTAACAAGAACAATTTCGATTTTAAAAGTTGTAACAGATCACGTTCTGCTGTTCTGTTGCTGCAGACTGTTAACTTTAAGAAGCAGAGTGAATTTATGTGATCGCTTGCTATTTAAGTATGAGAACCTGGCCCTTGGTAGATTTTAGCCTGACGCAAGAAGACTTTTGATAAAAAATACATTCCTGGATCTAATGTTAGTTTCCACCTTTGAGCCAACTGACGTTCTAAATTCACTTTGCTTCGTTAAAATCTAATTTGACTTCAGTCTGTAACTGTTTAATTTCATAATTCAACTTGTTAATGTCACAAGATGAAGAACGTATGCTCCGCTCCAAGAATATTCTTACTTGTGAATATATTGAGTTATGTATGAATATGGAACAAATAATCTAAACTGAAACAAAAATACCATAAATAAATACATAAATTCACATTTAGAGTCCACCCACTCAGTAATGAAACTGATTTGCAGTGGGGGACTTTAATTTAAAGCGACTAAACCAACCCTGTGGGCTCCGAAAACCATCGGCGAATGAGCGATAACCAATCAAAGAAAGATCGATATTTCAAATATGAAACATATGAATCAGTGATTGGACAGTGCGAACACCTGCGGACAAATGTCAGAATCAACAAGGCTGATTCAGAACAACTTTGAATTTATTGAGTGCTTCGTTGCTAGGAAGTCTTAGTAATGTCACACACAGTAGCGATTTGCAAAATAACCTGAGTACATTCATTTAATTTGATTCTTTCTAATTAATCTTAAATACACTAACTTTTTTCAAGAATATTCTCACATGTGAATATATTGAGTAATGTATGAATTTGGAACAAACAATCTAAACCGAAATGGAAATACCTTATAGTGAGTCGTCACACACACAAAAAAAGCCATGCAATATTTTATGAAACCTCATATTTGGTTGTAATAATGTGCTTCGAGATTACTTTCTTCTCTGGAATGAACTACATCCTTGATGTTGCTTCACCTAAAGAAAGCTCCCGCATTAATAACATAAAGATGACTCTAGTAGGAAAACCCATTGCGTACAGGCGGCTGTGGGAGTGAAGTAAGAGAGGGTCGTGACAACGAGTTGCCAATGTAAGGTATGAACCAACCATCAATAGTGTGAAAGTCAGACGATGAAACTGTATCCGTGATAAACGCCCACGTGTGTTATACTGTATGTACACGTGTTGCAATACACTTGGCCCAAACCAAAGCCTTAATACACTCTCTGATATATAAGTGAAGGGTAGAAATCTTCTTTGCCTCAAAATCTCAAATTCTTTTTCTTTTCCTTTTTATATATTTTTTCGTATCTTTTACCTAGTTCGTAAGTTTATGGTCGTATAAATCTAACAATGATGAGCTGATGTGAAGAAATTTAAAATTTTGAAATGTAATTCGCTGGAAATGTTATTTCACCTACATGTTATATATCCCTTGGTTCGTCCCCTTCTCTTACAATAGACAAAATCGAATAAGTGATATGTGTAACTAGTCTATAACCTGTAATAGAATCAAGAAATCCCCCCCCCCCCCCCCCCCTCCCCAAATTTAGCAAATTTCATTTCAAGGAACGGGAGAAATTTACATGTGTGTGTTTTATCGCAATATTTACACTAAACACATAAATCATTAACTCAACTGGTTTTGATGTGGTCTGCCGACCATTTACAATGAACAATGTCAAAAACTTATAATGTAACACTTTACAGAACAATAGTTGAATTTCACAACTCTGATATGGAGATATAAGTGGATTCGTTAGATAATCCCACTTTCATTGTAACTTAACTTGAAACTGTCTGAAGAAACACGATAGTCGTCAAGTTGAGTATTTCCTGTTGGCCATGCAACGAGGACAATCGAGAAGGGAGAGAAAAAGAGCAACAGAAAGATAGATAATGAAAACGAATCTTATCGCTAGCATAATTTACAAAAAATCGTTTCAACTTATGAACACGTTGACCATTCCTAAGACTGCTACCTTATCGTGGTGGGTAAAGATTTGTGTGCTTTGGTGATATCCCGAGAGCTATGACGGCGGAAGCGTATGCTTCCATGGTAGGGCCACTCTAGCCGGACAGGTCGAGGTGGAGAAGCCAGACGAAAGACCATTTTCCTCCTGTTTACGTCCTACTTGTCCCTTTCCTCCAAACATGGACTTCATATCACCTAGTTGTCGAGTTCGTCGTTAAACACAAATAATCAATCAATCAAACAATGACCGCGTGGAGTTATGATGAGTTAGTCAACTTATGACTAAATATCCCGTGATAGCGAATGAAAGAAACGTTAACTGAGACTAGGATTCGAACCTAGAACCTCTCACTCATCTACAGGTGTTTTTGCTGTCGAGCTTTACCAAGAGATGTTACAAACCAATTCACAGATTCATAACATGAACGAAAACCAGAACAGTTGCATTCAGCACGCTCTCGCGGTGAGACAAAGTACTAGAATGCGTTATGAGTGTGAAGCAGCTAGTTTGCATTTCACCGCTTTTCTATTCTTTGTGTCGTCAATGATAAGTCCACGCAACTTCATAATTGTGTTATTACACACGCAGGGAGTTTTGTATAAAGGATTGTCTCAGTTCTGTTCTCTCAGCATTGAACAATAAAAACAAACACAATAGTATCCTAAAATAAATACACTCAGGTTGTATAATATAACAATTTATTTTCTCTCTAAATAATTTATCTACATAAATATTTGGTGATGGTTAAAACATAATATAATATGGATGATTTGAGATCAGATCAAAATGTCTATATGCAAAGCTTTTGTTTATGTTTTCGAATATAAAATATATTTTCTCGCAACTCATTAAACATTGCAAATACTCTCGACTATCAGTCGTTTATCTTGAAACACTGAATATCCAAAGGTGATTTGCTTGAACTAAGATAACCATAAGTTAAAGCTTTAAATTAGAATCAAGAAATAAGTACATTCTATATAAAAAAGAAAGATTACCAGTAATATTAAAACTTGAACGTTCGTCACACGGGAAAGTTAGAAAAGTAAAAAGAGAAAAAGTTATTCTATAGAAGTGTAGACGTGTCGCTTACAGAACTGTGCACAACTTGCTATCACACTTGGAAGTTGAAGAATGGAAAGAACGAGTACTCTCTAAACCCGCACTCTATCCGATGAGAGATAGGTGGAAAGTAAAGAGTTGATCAAGATTTCATGAGGTGTATTTGCAGATTGTCGACTGACAGAAAGAAGTATTATATAACATTTCATTGACAAGGTGGCTGTGACTGTAGATTAGCTACCTCACGCTGCAAGATCTATAGTTGCTATCAATCGCCGTAAAAGTGCATTTTAGTTCCGTAGAAACGTCAGCAGGTATCGCCACGCGCGTTCATTTCATTTTTCCTCATAACTTTTCGAATCCTGTGTGACGACAACGAAAAGCTATTTTTCTCTCCGCTCTTCCCTCTTACTCTTTCCCTTCTCCGTCTAACGGACGCTAAGTGAAACGAATGTATTTTGATAACATCACAAGAATGCTACACAATACTGAAAAAGTGGAAACTCTGAGAAGAGTGTAAAGTAAATGATAATCGTGATTTTATGTGAACGAAAGATTATGTGATAAACGTTTCTTATATTTACAACTGTTGTTAGGACTATTTTCTTGTAACTCCTCCAACGCCAAAATAACATCTCTTTTAGTTCTCACAATACCACATTGAACTCAATTCCACGTGTTCAATTATGTGTCGAGTTCTGGCGATATGTCTAAACCACTTCATTTCACACTATTTTGATATTGGCCGTAGTTTTTGCTCTTAGTAAACGCATGTGTCATCTCATAAGAAAAAGATGTATCATATAATATAACCTTACAGAAACCGAGGAAAATAAGGGCATTTAGTGATATCGTTTTAAAGGAGAACCTTATCAATATCTCATAAATAAATGCTGTTTTAATATAAGGATTATTTTAGCCATAAGTGTATCTTATCGTATGAATGGTACCAGCAAAAAGAGGTATAATATTCATTTATAATAATTGTAATGCTTTTTATAATAATATTGGTAAACGTTTGATGCACTTGGTAATTAACAAAGTTGTTTGATTATTGTTATTTTGTGTAACACCATGCAAGGATGTCGGTTAGAGTATAGTAAAGATATTGTATGTTAAATTTAATCGTTGTAAATGCTGTGATTGATAACTTGGTGAAAATTATTATAAATGTGATTTTCACGTTAAATATGATGCTCTGTAACAGCTGTTCCTTAGTTACAGTTGCTCGTTATGAAGAATAAGTCAGTGTAAAGATTGAACTGATTTATTATATAAATGTATAGCTTGCAGGAATCCAGTGTTATAAATGCACCTATGCCTTGAAACCCCACGAACCCACGAACAAGGCTTAAAATATATAATTTCGAACCGTAGGCTACAAATAATGACAACTAAGCTAATTGAAATCATCATTTCTCGAACATCAGATATATTTTACGTTCATAAATACACATGCAAAGTAAATATTATGAAATACGTTCGAATAAATTATATAATACAAGTTTTCTGATGTCCTGGAAGCGATTATACAATCTGTGTTGTTGATACTATTTGTTTTTTTCCTATTTTTGTATAAAATCTATATTCAACAAGTATTGATTACGTTTATAACCATAAACAAAACACAAATGTATGATTCATTAATTTCCCATATTTAGAAGAAGGTGTATGTATTATATATTTCCCGTGAATAAAGATTGCGATTCGATAAAACGCATGCCCATCACTTTCTTCCCGTTTGAATTATTATTAAATTGATCAAGCCATATGTTTATTGTTGTCTTAATGCCCATAACGTTTCATTGTGTTGTATGTCTCTGGTTCTTGTATAGTCGTTACCACTATTATGGATTTGTCATTGACAATAATATATCAATAAAAATACCGGTTGAAGAAAGTAAACGACTAACTTATTTGAAAACGAATCGTTTTTTCACGACCACGTGACTGCCAATTTTAATATCAATTTCAGTATCCTCATTTTATTGGCATTGCCGGTTTATTTTCTTTAGAAATTAAATGACAATTTAAATTAATATTGAGAATATTACAAGATCTGAGACTGAATACATACATAATATGAATATATTTCATTATTTTATATTATTTTGTGGCAGTTATTGTGCCGGTATATTTTGTTATGCCTACGCACTTTATGAGTTTTTATCTATATTACTGGTCTAAGGTTTTTATTGGCTATCTTGTCTTAAGCGGTACGTTAAATTAAAATCATAGATTTTAAGTAAGTAGCATTATTTCATGTGATTGCCTTCCAAAGAAGAGTTGTCAGATGCTAACATTTTAACAGACATAGTATAAGATACTGATTGAGACATTTATAAGAATAAATAATGTGATACATATTCATTATTGTATTGAGAACAGTGTATTATGTGTCATTCATTAAACACTACAGTTTGGTTATGAATATACTGTGAATTTCGTATTAATCCATTCTCAATGATTTTTAATACAATTGGATTTGGAGATACTAAGATCATATTTTCTAATAGATTCACATTATGCTTTGCAGATTTGACACTGTAAAATATATATTTAACATAACAATAAATACTGACAGTTTGAATAATTCTAAACGTTCAGTTTTTATAGCATCCTGGGGAACATAATCACACAGGTAGGACACGTTGATAAAGATATAAAATCATATAATTTAGCTCGAAAAGGGTAAAATAACATATATACCTGGAAATATTTCTGGATTTTTCGTGGAACAAATATATATGCAAATAATTGTCGGCTAAAATGTATTGTTCATCCGAAGCAAAATATTTGTTGATTTTCTGGGTATCTTCTTTCGACAATATGATGCATTTTCCATGTATCTGCTGTGATTCACTTTTATAGTTGTCGTATTACGTTGTTAAACGGAACAGTATGTAAGTACAGTCAAGACTGATAAACGTGGTACAATGTCCAAACAACACATATTAATTTTATGGTGCATATCCGAGCTGGTACTGATCACTTCCACAGTTAAACACGTCATTATGCAGGCTCACACGTTTGTTTCAAGAATGAGAACAGAGTAGCACAAAAAAAAGATCGTTTTATTAAAAATATGCTATCTTTCTATCTATGATTGAATGTTTTTGTATAAATAGAAACACGTACAGAATGGTGTAGATATATTTCGTTTAAATTATGAATACATGGAAGGGTAGATAAATATATTTCTGCGTAAGTTAGCAAGGTCCAGCCTTGTAAGCGAAATAAAGTAACTCTTTTGGAATCTCCACAGCTGCAGTTGCAAAGCCTGAAATATCATCCGGACAGTTGAGCGTCCCACTTGTGAATAAGTTATTGCGTATACAGCGCTGTCATACCATTTTCCAACCCCAACATTTATACGGGCCTATGAAGGCAGTGTTAATACCGACATTTAGAGTAGAGGGATTTTTTAGCATTGGGGTCGAACAGGGTGCTTTACATGCAGATGAGGAAGGGGTGTTTGACTCTCAATTTGATGTTGGCGTTACGGTTGTGTGTCACCCTACCCTGCGAATACCCTATTGCTGTAGGTTATAATTGCTTTAAAATTCTCAAAAGACTAAACCGAAATATTCTCTGTCCTAATATAAATATGTACGGTTTCAGATGTTCTTATTTCAATGTGAAATGTCAGTTGCAACAGCACATAAATAAGAACATTTGAAAAACTGCAATATCAATTGGAACATAGAAACATCATACCACAAAGAATATAGTGACAATTTTACGATATTTTAAAGCATTTTAAGTTTTAACATAAAAAAATGGAGGGTAGGTTCACTTATTCTCTTACTGCGTACATATTTACATCACGAAGTGTATTGTGCAGTGAAGGAATACATATATCTCCTCATAATGCCAATATTCTTTGAGAGTCAGCCAATAATACATTTCTCATCTACAAGTTATTTACGTTTTTGGAGTTGGGTAATAACTCAATAATGTACCCCCAGAATGTCCCGCATAACAGTATCTTCATGCGCAGTTATGAATGTTGGCATTAGAGGGACAAAATGGTCGTGATTTACATTGCCAGAATGGATGAAGAAGCCTTCAGGTCAGATATTGTTTATTACAGATTCAGTCATTGCTTTAAATTGCGTGATGCCTTTCGTGGATATAATGCATATCCATTAATTATGCGTTTTTTCTTTGTAATTAAGTTATCAAACTGTTTCCTATCAGTACGATACTTATGCCTAGATTTAACAGTTCATAAATTGACAATTAAGGAAAGATTCGAGAATCCGAATAAGTGCATTATTGGAGACCATTACGTAGAGACTTTGACGTAGCCCCTTCCATTATTCACTGTTTATTGTTTATGGTGTCCATAGCAATGTGTGCCTTGCATTGGAAATGGGATAAAGAAAACAGACAACACTGAATTGATCCACATCGTAGTGTCTGGTATCTGGTGGTAGATGCCAGGCTGGTGGTTCTATTCCCTGTCTACGTAGGCCTTGATCCACATCGTAGTGTCTGGTATCTGGTGGTAGATGCCAGGCCGGTGGTTCTATTCCCTGTCTACGTAGGCCTTGATCCACATCGTAGTGTCTGGTATCTGGTGGTAGATGCCAGGCCGGTGGTTCTATTCCCTGTCTACGTAGGCCTTGATCCACATCGTAGTGTCTGGTATCTGGTGGTAGATGCCAGGCTGGTGGTTCTATTCCCTGTCTACGTAGGCCTTGATCCACATCGTAGTGTCTGGTATCTGGTGGTAGATGCCAGGCTGGTGGTTCTATTCCCTGTCTACGTAGGCCTTGATCCACATCGTAGTGTCTGGTATCTGGTGGTAGATGCCAGGCCGGTGGTTCTATTCCCTGTCTACGTAGGCCTTGATCCACATCGTAGTGTCTGGTATCTGGTGGTAGATGCCAGGCTGGTGGTTCTATTCCCTGTCTACGTAGGCCTTGATCCACATCGTAGTGTCTGGTATCTGGTGGTAGATGCCAGGCTGGTGGTTCTATTCCCTGTCTACGTAGGCCTTGATCCACATCGTAGTGTCTGGTATCTGGTGGTAGATGCCAGGCTGGTGGTGCTATTCCCTGTCTACGTAGGCCTTGATCCACATCGTAGTGTCTGGTATCTGGTGGTAGATGCCAGGCTGGTGGTTCTATTCCCTGTCTACGTAGGCCTTGATCCACATCGTAGTGTCTGGTATCTGGTGGTAGATGCCAGGCTGGTGGTTCTATTCCCTGTCTACGTAGGCCTTGATCCACATCGTAGTGTCTGGTGGTAGATGTCAGGCTGGTGGTTCTATTCCCTGTCTACGTAGGCCTTGATCCACATCGTAGTGTCTGGTATCTGCTGGTAGATGCCAGGCTGGTGGTTCTATTCCCTGTCTACGTAGGCCTTGATCCACATCGTAGTGTCAGGTATCTGGTGGTAGATGCCAGGCTGGTGGTTCTATTCCCTGTCTACGTAGGCCTTGATCCACATCGTAGTGTCTGGTATCTGGTGGTAGATGCCAGGCTGGTGGTTCTATTCCCTGTCTACGTAGGCCTTGATCCACATCGTAGTGTCTGGTATCTGGTGGTAGATGCCAGGCCGGTGGTTCTATTCCCTGTCTACGTAGGCCTTGATCCACATCGTAGTGTCTGGTATCTGGTGGTAGATGCCAGGCTGGTGGTTCTATTCCCTGTCTACGTAGGCCTTGATCCACATCGTAGTGTCTGGTATCTGGTGGTAGATGCCAGGCTGGTGGTTCTATTCCCTGTCTACGTAGGCCTTGATCCACATCGTAGTGTCTGGTATCTGGTGGTAGATGCCAGGCTGGTGGTGCTATTCCCTGTCTACGTAGGCCTTGATCCACATCGTAGTGTCTGGTATCTGGTGGTAGATGCCAGGCTGGTGGTTCTATTCCCTGTCTACGTAGGCCTTGATCCACATCGTAGTGTCTGGTATCTGGTGGTAGATGCCAGGCTGGTGGTTCTATTCCCTGTCTACGTAGGCCTTGATCCACATCGTAGTGTCTGGTGGTAGATGTCAGGCTGGTGGTTCTATTCCCTGTCTACGTAGGCCTTGATCCACATCGTAGTGTCTGGTATCTGCTGGTAGATGCCAGGCTGGTGGTTCTATTCCCTGTCTACGTAGGCCTTGATCCACATCGTAGTGTCAGGTATCTGGTGGTAGATGCCAGGCTGGTGGTTCTATTCCCTGTCTACGTAGGCCTTGATCCACATCGTAGTGTCAGGTATCTGGTGGTAGATGCCAGGCTGGTGGTTCTATTCCCTGTCTACGTAGGCCTTGATCCACATCGTAGTGTCTGGTATCTGGTGGTAGATGCCAGGCTGGTGGTTCTATTCCCTGTCTACGTAGGCCTTGATCCACATCGTAGTGTCTGGTATCTGGTGGTAGATGCCAGGCTGGTGGTTCTATTCCCTGTCTACGTAGGCCTTGATCCACATCGTAGTGTCTGGTATCTGGTGGTAGATGCCAGGCCGGTGGTTCTATTCCCTGTCTACGTAGGCCTTGATCCACATCGTAGTGTCTGGTATCTGGTGGTAGATGCCAGGCTGGTGGTTCTATTCCCTGTCTACGTAGGCCTTGATCCACATCGTAGTGTCTGGTATCTGGTGGTAGATGCCAGGCTGGTGGTTCTATTCCCTGTCTACTTAGGCCTTGATCCACATCGTAGTGTCTGGTATCTGGTGGTAGATGCCAGGCTGGTGGTGCTATTCCCTGTCTACGTAGGCCTTGATCCACATCGTAGTGTCTGGTATCTGGTGGTAGATGCCAGGCTGGTGGTTCTATTCCCTGTCTACGTAGGCCTTGATCCACATCGTAGTGTCTGGTATCTGGTGGTAGATGCCAGGCTGGTGGTTCTATTCCCTGTCTACGTAGGCCTTGATCCACATCGTAGTGTCTGGTGGTAGATGTCAGGCTGGTGGTTCTATTCCCTGTCTACGTAGGCCTTGATCCACATCGTAGTGTCTGGTATCTGCTGGTAGATGCCAGGCTGGTGGTTCTATTCCCTGTCTACGTAGGCCTTGATCCACATCGTAGTGTCAGGTATCTGGTGGTAGATGCCAGGCTGGTGGTTCTATTCCCTGTCTACGTAGGCCTTGATCCACATCGTAGTGTCAGGTATCTGGTGGTAGATGCCAGGCTGGTGGTTCTATTCCCTGTCTACGTAGGCCTTGATCCACATCGTAGTGTCTGGTATCTGGTGGTAGATGCCAGGCAGGTGGTTCTATTCCCTGTCTACGTAGGCCTTGATCCACATCGTAGTGTCTGGTATCTGGTGGTAGATGCCAGGCTGGTGGTTCTATTCCCTGTCTACGTAGGCCTTGATCCACATCGTAGTGTCTGGTATCTGGTGGTAGATGCCAGGCTGGTGGTTCTATTCCCTGTCTACGTAGGCCTTGATCCACATCGTAGTGTCTGGTATCTGGTGGTAGATGCCAGGCTGGTGGTTCTATTCCCTGTCTACGTAGGCCTTGATCCACATCGTAGTGTCTGGTATCTGGTGGTAGATGCCAGGCTAATGGTTCTATTCCCTGTCTACGTAGGCCTTGATCCACATCGTAGTGTCTGGTATCTGGTGGTAGATGCCAGGTTGGTGGTTCTATTCCCTTTCCACGTAGGCCTTGATCCACATCGTAGTGTCTGGTATCTAGTGGTAGATAGGCAGGTGGTTCTATTCCCTGTCTACGTAGGCCTTGATCCACATCGTAGTGTCTGGTATCTGGTGGTAGATGCCAGGCTGGTGGTTCTATTCCCTGTCTACGTAGGCCTTGATCCACATCGTAGTGTCTGGTATCTGGTGGTAGATGCCAGGCTGGTGGTTCTATTCCCTGTCTACGTAGGCCTTGATCCACATCGTAGTGTCTGGTATCTGGTGGTAGATGCCAGGCTGGTGGTTCTATTCCCTGTCTACGTAGGCCTTGATCCACATCGTAGTGTCTGGTATCTGGTGGTAGATGCCAGGCTGGTGGTTCTATTCCCTGTCTACGTAGGCCTTGATCCACATCGTAGTGTCTGGTATCTGGTGGTAGATGCCAGGCTGGTGGTTCTATTCCCTGTCTACGTAGGCCTTGATCCACATCGTAGTGTCTGGTATCTGGTGGTAGATGCCAGGCTGGTGGTTCTATTCCCTGTCTACGTAGGCCTTGATCCACATCGTAGTGTCTGATATCTGGTGGTAGATGCCAGGCTGGTGGTTCTATTCCCTGTCTACGTAGGCCTTGATCCACATCGTAGTGTCTGGTATCTGGTGGTAGATGCCAGGCTGGTGGTTCTATTCCCTGTCTACGTAGGCCTTGATCCACATCGTAGTGTCTGGTGGTAGATGCCAGGCTGGTGGTTCTATTCCCTGTCTACGTAGGCCTTGATCCACATCGTAGTGTCTGGTATCTGGTGGTAGATGCCAGGCTGGTGGTTCTATTCCCTGTCTACGTAGGCCTTGATCCACATCGTAGTGTCTGGTATCTGGTGGTAGATGCCAGGCTGGTGGTTCTATTCCCTGTCTACGTAGGACTTGATCCACATCGTAGTGTCTGGTATCTGGTGTACATATATCAGGCTGGTGGTTCTATTCCCTGTCTACGTAGGCCTTGATCCACATCGTAGTGTCAGGTATCTGGTGGTAGATGCCAGGCTGGTGGTTCTATTCCCTGTCTACGTAGGCCTTGATCCACATCGTAGTGTCAGGTATCTGGTGGTAGATGCCAGGCTGGTGGTTCTATTCCCTGTCTACGTAGGCCTTGATCCACATCGTAGTGTCTGGTATCTGGTGGTAGATGCCAGGCTGGTGGTTCTATTCCCTGTCTACGTAGGCCTTGATCCACATCGTAGTGTCTGGTGTCTGGTGGTAGATACCAGGCTGTTGGTTCTATTCCCTGTCTACGTAGGCCTTGATCCACATCGTAGTGTCTGGTATCTGGTGGTAGATGCCAGGCTGGTGGTTCTATTCCCTGTCTACGTAGGCCTTGATCCACATCGTAGTGTCTGGTATCTGGTGGTAGATGCCAGGCTGGTGGTTCTATTCCCTGTCTACGTAGGCCTTGATCCACATCGTAGTGTCTGGTATCTGTTGGTGGATGTCAGGCTGGTGGTTCTATTCCCTGTCTACGTAGGCCTTGATCCACATCGTAGTGTCTGGTATCTGGTGGTAGATGCCAGGCTGGTGGTTCTATTCCCTGTCTACGTAGGCCTTGATCCACATCGTAGTGTCAGGTATCTGGTGGTAGATGCCAGGTTGATGATCGACTGCGCAACCGAAGCCGGCGCTTGTGATGCCTGCTAGGGTCCATCGGCCGTCCTGGTACACGATAAGGGGACCGCCACTGTCGCCCTGGTGAGAAACAACACACACTGTAGTTATCGACAATAAACAGAGACTGCGTGCATTCTGGTGGCAACAAAATGAACTAATACAGAGGTGTTGGTTGACTGACACTAACATGGCGAAGCCAATGGTAGAGCTAAAGTGCTTTATCTTGACAGTTTTAGTGATCAAATGACAGAAACAAAGTGAATTTAGAATTTGAGGTACTTAGTTCAAAGATGGAGATTGGAATCGTTTGGTAAAGAAAAGTAAAACAAATTTCATATTTAATAGATTTTCGAGAATTAAATAAAATTGTTTTTACTCTGTAAAAAGCTTTAGTTATACAAATATCGGCTTTGAATTCGTTTTTCTATGACGAAAACAAAGGGAGTTACGAGTGTAGTAATGTTAACAAAGTATCTTCTACTCTTACAATGGAATTTGAAGGTGTATCGGCTTGAGTTCTCTCACATTTAAATCATAATTAATTACAGATGTATTTATAAAAGTCACCTCGCATATTCAGTTATAAATAACATCCTACTGGAAGTATTGCAACAGAAAGTATATTATACGGAACGGAAGGAAGAGTAAGGGGTTGGTAAATTTGGAAAACATTTACGACCTCGAATATTATCAGTGTCTTCAACTCTATATTGAACAAACTTTAGTAAAACAATGAGAATCCTGTTATCGTGGTGGGCAGGTTTGCGTGCTATGGTGATCCAGTGATCTATGCCGGCGGAAGCGTATGCTTCTGGTAGGGCCAACCTAGCCAGACAGGTCGAGGTGGAGAAGCCAGACGAAATGCAATCCACATCGTCCCCACTCAATTTTCCACCCCTTCCTCTTGCCTTCCCGCCCTCCTACTTGTCCCTTTCCTCCAAATAGCCTCGTATTTCATATTTTCATCTTCATATTTCACCCACTCATCTTCTCGATTAGCCAAGTTGCAAAAATATGAGACGTTAAGAGCGAAGGGTAGTTTCTACGTCAAAAACCGCAGAAAATGTTCATTATTAAATTATATCTCAAGATTACAACAAGAAATCGAAAATCTAAATCAGCAGGGCACTGTGCTTTGGTAAGCCATACAGACTGAATAAAATATTATAACCATTAGCGTAGTATTTTGACTATAATTTGATCATTAGTAATAAAATTATATATTTATAAAAAACATACTAATGATTATATAAGTCACAACTTAGAGCATTCATTGTGTAGGGCTTACTAAACCACAGTGCGCTGTTCATTCAGATTTTCGATTTCGAAGCCCATTCTTGTGATATAATTTAAAAATGATTTTTTTTGCGGTTTTTGACGTAGAAGTATCCTTCCCTGTTAAGCCCAAATATCAATCAATCAATCAATCAATCAACAATGAGAATGAATAAAGTGAGCTATTACCAGACAGGCGTCCATATGACCGTCATCATGCCCAGCGCAGAACATCTCAGTGTGAAGCTCAAGGTGAATGTTCTTGTGTTGGTGCCATCGTAGGCACTCAGCGTCGCTCAGGATAGGCACTGTGGCCTTCTGCAGTATGTTGGTGCCCGTTTTACCTGAAACACAACAATAAATCAGTTAAATTCACGAAGTACGTCATAACGGCCATATTGGAGGCCATTACATTTGACCTGTCAATATGGAGTATTCACGTGACGTCACATCGGCCATATTGGAGGCCACCTATAGTACTATTTCAAGTTTCATTTAGCTGTCAATAGAAAACGAATAATATTGTTTACGGGGAAATATGACAAGTTTGAACACGTATATCCCCCGATAAAGTTTACGGAAATGATTATATGTGGCATTGTAAATAACAAAAAGTGTCCGAAATAAGAAAATTTATTTAGTTTGCTTTTCAGTAATAATAGAAAACCAAAGTTGGAAAACAGTTGAACTTCAACCTAACGCCAGGTGAAACATTGTAATAATGAACTACCAATCACGTGACATTGTGGCCTCCATTTTATGGCCACCATGCGCAATATGTAAATACACCCTATAGAAGAAGAATTTGCTTACCACGAAATATGGTACTTTTAACACTTTTAACACCCCGAAAAAGTTTATGAGAATAATAATGTGTGCCTTTTTTACCCCCCGAAAAAATGTACTAGATAAAATAGTTAAAAGGAGTTTTTGTATTCTGATTTTTAGTAGTACCCGCGAAATAATGTAGGAAAACAGTAGAACCGTCAACCAAACGTCGTCTGCAACATTGCAACAATTTGAATTGCCAACTGAACGTTAAGAAACATGGCTGTTTTTGCTCTTAATATGGCCGCCACGCGCATTTTACACACCCATCTTTAATATAAGATAATAAAGTGTTTATTTAGCTTCACCAGCTATTATTGCCATACATACATACATACACTTACACTACTATCTTATTATTACTATCAATTAAATATACAATATACAATTATTTTAACTATCAAATATTATTTCTTACTGTACAATTGATGTTCAAATACATATTTTTTAGCTTCAGATTTAAATTTTTAAAGTTATTTATTTTAACATTTTTTTTTGTCCGGGCAGATGGTCAAACATTCTTAATCCAGCGTAAAATATGGATTTTTGTGTTGCAGCTTTATTTAAATGTTTTACATTGAAATTATTAATTGACCTTGTTATATGATTATGTACATTATAATTGCACATGTACATTATTGTACATTGTTGTACATTATTATTTCTACTATTGAACGATGCAATTAATATTACACAATAATGTTTCGATTTGTAGCAATATGTTATTTCTACCCGGCACTGCCACCAAAGAAATACATTTCATCAACGGTCTCGTCCTGTGTTAAAAAATAATAAAAGTAAATAAATAAATTCACATTTAGAGTCTACCCACTCAGTAACTAAACTGATTTGCAGTGGGGGACTTTAATTTAAAGTGACTAAACCAACCCTGTCGGTTTCGAACAATCGACGAGTGAGCTATAACCAATCAAAGATCGATATTTCAATTACGAAACATATGAATCAGTGATTGGACAGTGCGAACACCTGCGGACAAATGCCAGAATCAACAAGGCCGATTCAGAACCACTTTGAATTTATTGAGTGCTTCGTTGCTAGGACGTAACGTAATATCTATAAAACGTAGTATCTATGGAACTGTATACATACATTTCAAGCTTGAACTATAAGGGAGATTATGATTGAGTCAATATTAACCTTGCTTCGTTACATTGTCGGATATCTATTACCATTACAAATGTGTCCTGAAGGGAAGTACGCTTATATCCGGAATACTCCTACAGAGACCATTGTCATATAAATTGGTAAATGTATACACAATATTGAACCCTCCCCTAGTTTCACCTCCCCTCTTACCGTATGTTGTGTCCGTCTTCCCCCACCCCGCCACCACCCCCGTCTGCCCCCTGAAGTCAACATCCGGCCTGGGCAGACAGATAGGCAGGATGTTCTCCTTGTAAGGGTGACACAATAATCTCCCCCTCCCCTAGTTTCACCTCCCCTCTTACCGTATGTTGTGTCCGTCTTCCCCCACCCCGCCACCACCCCCGTCTGCCCCCTGAAGTCAACATCCGGCCTGGGCAGACAGATAGGCAGAATGTTCTCCTTGTAAGGGTGACACAATAATCTCCCCCTCCCCTAGTTTCACCTCCCCTCTTACCGTATGTTGTGTCCGTCTTCCCCCACCCCGCCACCACCCCCGTCTGCCCCCTGAAGTCAACATCCGGCCTGGGCAGACAGATAGGCAGGATGTTCTCCTTGTAAGGGTGACACAATAATCTCCCCCTCCCCTAGTTTCACCTCCCCTCTTACCGTATGTTGTGTCCGTCTTCCCCCACCCCGCCACCACCCCCGTCTGCCCCCTGAAGTCAACATCCGGCCTGGGCAGACAGATAGGCAGAATGTTCTCCTTGTAAGGGTGACACAATAATCTCCCCCTCCCCTAGTTTTACCTCCCCTCTTACCGTATGTTGTGTCCGTCTTCCCCCACCCCGCCACCACCCCCGTCTGCCCCCTGAAGTCAACATCCGGCCTGGGCAGACAGATAGGCAGGATGTTCTCCTTGTAAGAGTGACACAATAATCTCCCCCTCCCCTAGTTTCACCTCCCCTCTTACCGTATGTTGTGTCCGTCTTCCCCCACCCCGCCACCACCCCCGTCTGCCCCCTGAAGTCAACATCCGGCCTGGGCAGACAGATAGGCAGGATGTTCTCCTTGTAAGTCACAGGACGAGCCAACTTCAGCAGAGCCAAGTCAAACCTGAAAGGAGACATACTTTAGTTTTATATATAGTGAACTTATTTAATAAGCTTAGTCTTATTCTCTTCCGAAGAGGTTTTTTTTTACTTTTTTTTCCTCATTGTATATATGTATTGTCTTTTCGAATTGCCTAACCTTTATACTTTTGTCTTATTTTTCTGTTAAAATGTTAAAAGTTATCCACTTAGGATATTTTATGAAGAATGTATGTAATCCTGCTTGTTTATAATTGAATCAATTGTGTTTCTGTAAAAGAAAAATAGTGAACACATCAACTTCTGTGGTCTCGTAAGCACTACATATTGAATCTTCAAACCAAAAGACTGAATGCTACGTATTTCTTATATTTATGGTAACGTTAATGTAGAACTTTATAGTGAGGGTGTGTGCTGACCAAAATTTGACTTTGCTGCATTTTTTAACATGTAATATTTAATTTAAGAGCTTTCGTCTACGTCACATTTTTTTTTAAGCTGCTGAAACAGTTAGTCAGATGCACAGCAACATTCAAGTTATGTTTAGGAATTGTTGCTCTGGAATTGTTTCATCACATGCTATTTTCTATAAGAAAAACAAAATTGTTTTCTCCATGGCAACTACCAATCAGAAACGTTGTTTCTAAGAAGAAAACAGTGGGCCTCGGACTAGCTATTTAGCAGGCCGTCATAACACCGGGCCCTTTATTGATCTTTTGCTTTTGGTATGTCATGCATGTGTGACATGTCTATGACATGGGGCCTTCCATAAATGATGTCACACAATTTGGGGGGTAGGGGTCAGCCTTTCTGTGACATCCATGCATGCACTGCATATAATGCCATTTTTTAGTGCAGATCCTTTTTCAGTATTTTAGATTTTTCAAATAATCCCGCATTTCCAAAACTGGTTTTTAGCCACTAGAATGCGTCACCTGCTGAGTTTCGCCATGGACGAATGACCAGTAACCAGCAGCTGTGCAAATGTTAAAAAGAAAATACAAATATTTGATCTCGATGTGACTGATTTTGTCCTATTTTTTTGGGTGGGGGGGGGTCAGTAAATTATTTTTGTGACATCATTAAAGGGGGGGTACCACACTTTTTGTGACCTACTGTGACAAGGGGGGAGGAGGGGTATAATTTGGTCAAAAATTGTTTGACATCATTTATGGACCATATGTTACCTGTCTGGCTGGGTAATGCGGTACTGGAAGCTGGGGTGTATGATCTTCTTGATCACCCTGTGTAGCTCCTCTGGGTAAGGCTCTATATAGTGGCCTGTGTTCTGGGTATCGTACTCCCCCAGGTAGACAATGATATCCTTCAGGCGCGCCCTAGGCAGTGGAAATACAGATTAGTATAGCTTTCAAATATAAATGTGACTTTTATAACATTTTGGTTGTTCATTTTACTGTAGATGTTTTCGAAAATGAAAATACCACACAATTTAATTCCATTACATTCAATTCTATTTTGCTGAAAGACGTTCAAACATGAACTGTCGTATTTCGTAAACATTTGTTATAATAACCAAGAATAAGGCATACATTTTATTAATACAACGAAATAACAATATTGGTATAAATTACAAGTCTAAAATAGCACAGGTCTAAACTGAGTGAACCATGTATTACCACAGTCATTTTTCTCCATCAGATGTTTGCGGTAAGCTATAAGAAGATATGGTCCCTACTTTATTC
This sequence comes from Isoperla grammatica, assembly GCA_945910005.1. Taxonomy (NCBI): domain Eukaryota; kingdom Metazoa; phylum Arthropoda; class Insecta; order Plecoptera; family Perlodidae; genus Isoperla; species Isoperla grammatica. The sequence goes on from OX246743.1 coordinate 38,006,057, forward strand.
ACATATAATTATATTTATTTGAATGTATATTTATTGTTTACCTATTCAATTACAAAATAACTAATTTTTAATTGGGACATTATACTATTTTATTCGTTGCTATTACGACTCCAAAGTTACCGTTTATATTAAAACCAGTAACATATTGAAATACTTAATCAATTTCCGAATTTAAGCATGTATAAACGTTCCTGCGTGACATACCACAGATTGTGAGATGGTTGCTAAAGTTTGACGGGCTATCATTCGAAAATTACGTAATGTCACACATAGTAGCGAGTGAGAGAAACCGAGTATATTCATTGAATTTGATTCCTTATAATTAATCTCAAATACACCTACTTTAAGCATATATGAACACATTTGCGTGACATACCTCAGGTTTTGAGATAATTACGAAATTTTGATGGGCTGCCATTATAAATTACGTAATGTCACAAAAAGTAGCGATTTGTAAGAGAACTTGAGTATATTAATTGAATTTGATTCCTTATAATTAATCTCAAATACTTTAAGCATATTTGAACATACCTGTGTGACATACTACAGATTTTGAGATAATTACGTAAGTTTCAGGAGCTGTCATTCGGAAATTTCGTAATTTCAAACATAGTATCGATCTGTAAGAGAACCTGAGTATATTCAAAACAAATGTACGACTCCAAAGTTACCGTTTATATCAAAACCAGTATCATATTGAAAGACTTAATCAATTTTCGAATTTAAAAACCCAACCCGAACCGGTAATCAAACCCTGGGCCATCTGCATTGGCAGCAGGAATATAGCACTATATAGACTAACGCGCAAATAGGCGTTAGAAACTAGAAGATTATCAAACTCAGTGGATATTATTGAACTCCGTCGACATGAGAGTTTTTTAACTTTTTTTTATTACCGTCTGGGCCACGGGGGGGGGGGGGTGTCTTCTGAGTGGCTGCCAACAATATCATATACACTTTTAAAACTTTCCTTTCCTCCTCTATTGTATATTACAATAATATTGTTGTAACATTCATAGAGTAGTTTGGTTGTGACAAGGTAGTGTCGCGTCGTAGGCCTACTTGTGAATGCAGTGAGCGGCGGTGGCCACGAGTACCCCCCCCCCCCCCAATGAGACTAGTTATGTTGGTAGTGACAAGTGTCGGGTTGTACTTGTGTATGCAGTGAGCCGCCGTGGCCACGAGTACCCGGCTGACGAGTACTCCCCCCCCCCCCCCCCCACCCCCTCACCCCATCCCCTGTGAGAGTAGTTATGTTGGTAGTGACAAGTGTCGGGTCGTACTTGTGTATGCAGTGAGCCGCCGTGGCCACGAGTACCCGGCTGACGAGTACTCCCCCCCCCCCCCCACCCCCTCACCCCATCCCCTGTGAGAGTAGTTATGTTGGTAGTGACAAGTGTCGGGTCGTACTTGTGTATGCAGTGAGCCGCCGTGGCCACGAGTACCCGGCTGACGAGTACTCCCCCCCCCCCCCACCCCCTCACCCCATCCCCTGTGAGAGTAGTTATGTTGGTAGTGACAAGTGTCGGGTCGTACTTGTGAATGCAGTGAGCCGCCGTGGCCACGAGTACCCGGCTGACGAGTACTCCCCCCCCCCCCACCCCCTCACCCCATCCCCTGTGAGAGTAGTTATGTTGGTAGTGACAAGTGTCGGGTCGTACTTGTGAATGCAGTGAGCCGCCGTGGCCACGAGTACCCGGCTGACGAGTACTCCCCCCCCCCCCCCCCCCACCCCCTCACCCCATCCCCTGTGAGAGTAGTTATGTTGGTAGTGACAAGTGTCGGGTTGTACTTGTGAATGCAGTGAGCCGCCGTGGCCACGAGTACCCGGCTGACGAGTACTCCCCCCCCCCCCCCACCCCCTCACCCCATCCCCTGTGAGAGTAGTTATGTTGGTAGTGACAAGTGTCGGGTCGTACTTGTGAATGCAGTGAGCCGCCGTGGCCACGAGTACCCGGCTGACGAGTACTCCCCCCCCCCCCACCCCCTCACCCCATCCCCTGTGAGAGTAGTTATGTTGGTAGTGACAAGTGTCGGGTCGTACTTGTGAATGCAGTGAGCCGCCGTGGCCACGAGTACCCGGCTGACGAGTACTCCCCCCCCCCCCCCACCCCCTCACCCCATCCCCTGTGAGAGTAGTTATGTTGGTAGTGACAAGTGTCGGGTTGTACTTGTGAATGCAGTGAGCCGCCGTGGCCACGAGTACCCGGCTGACGAGTACTCCCCCCCTCCCCCCCCACCCCCTCACCCCATCCCCTGTGAGAGTAGTTATGTTGGTAGTGACAAGTGTCGGGTTGTACTTGTGAATGCAGTGAGCCGCCGTGGCCACGAGTACCCGGCTGACGAGTACTCCCCCCCCCCATGAGAGTAGTTATGTTGGTAGTGACAAGTGTCGGGTTGTACTTGTGTATGCAGTGAGCCGCCGTGGCCACGAGTACCCGGCTGACGAGTACTCCCCCCCCCCCCACCCCCTCACCCCATCCCCTGTGAGAGTAGTTATGTTGGTAGTGACAAGTGTCGGGTCGTACTTGTGTATGCAGTGAGCCGCCGTAGCCACGAGTACCCGGCTGACGAGTACCCCCCTATGAGAGTAGTTAGGTTGTCAGGTTGGTGGTTGTGTTAGGTTGGTAGTGACAAGTGTCGGGTCGTACTTGTGTATGCAGTGAGCCGCCGTGGCCACGAGTACCCGGCTGACGAGTACCCCCCCGCACTGGTACCCGGCGATGCGGATGTGGGCCTGCCAGGGGAACTCGCCGAAGTAGGCCTCGTTGCCACCGATGATTCGCTTCTGGAAGTTCAGCTGGGGCACTCCGCATTCTGTGGGCACACACTTGTATTAGCTTCTCTTCGCAACTATGATGTACATTCAGGGGGGCTCCGCTTAGCACAACGTATTAAAAAGGCGTCGAAATTATGGTGATAAACCCAAGGGGGGGTCTATCGAGCTAAAGTTTTCACTTCTCCCCAGCCCCCCCCCCCCTCCCTCCAAAAAAAGCTTTGACAATTTTTTTAGAAAATTTTTTTACTAAAAAAAAAAGCTTTTAAGCAAATTTATGTGCTTTAATGCTAACAACACAATGCCCCTGATTCCAAATATTTCCAGATATTTTCGAAGGGAACTTCACAATTTTGTCTACCTAGTAAGTAATTATAGGCCTATACCCCTGGAAAATCATCCCGGATCTGCCACTATTAGCATCGTATGGGTACAGACTAGAATTGCACTGGTAGATGTTTATAGACAAACGGTGTAAGTGTTCTAAAAATACAACAGAAACGTCCTACTGACGAACAGTTAGCTGACGTATTACACGCGGGACTTGTCCAGTTTGATACTGGCAATGTTGATTAATGTTTTTCCAGAGGTTTTCCTCAGTCAAAAGACGAATTCTAAGATTGAGTCATACAATGTACTGTCCCTCCCAACTATCTTCACACTCTTAACCTAGTTAGTCTTCGGAAATTGAAAAGTTTTTCCTGGACAGGTTTCCTACGACTAATTTACTCATTATCCACAGTTTAAAATGAAACATCATTAATGAATATTTCCCACTTAGTGATGACTCAGATTATTGTAGCCGAGTTGACGGTAAAATAAATTCCACGTGGGTTCTTTATAAGTTGGTTCTCTGAGTAAGTATTACCGTTATTGGACCTTAGGTGCAACTGTGGGCCCCATAAAAATGCCAAAGACGATCATAAAATCTACCAAACAAGTTACTGATTTCATCTGCTCATTAACAGACGTTCTGTCTACATGAGTATTGTAAAAAGTTATTACTACATCGTTTCCAATTAATAAGTGTACTGTTTGAAATGTCAATTGTAATAAATGTTGAATGATTTTTAAGTGTACGGCCATTATAGTCTCAAAAATGTAAATAATTATTGCATTTTGACATACGAAATTTAAATTATCTACAGTCGTTCTAGTAGGCATATTAAATGTCAATTTATATCTATGATTAACTCAAACGATCGTAAGAAACTAAACATCACCGGTATCCTATAACTGTAAACATATACATAAAATATCAATTTGTCAGTTTGATGAAACCGCAGTTTAATGGTCCTTATGCAGTAAGGAAACTTAATGTCCTGAAGAACTTAACTCTTTTGCCGCGTCATTAAAAACTCCCCTATGGCTGGAAAATTACTCAAATCACGCAAAAAATGAAATAACTTCGTTTTGCCTAAAATATGTATTTATTGTCATTTGAAGAAGTCCCCATCACGCAGGTTTAAACGTTTAAATTTTCACAAATTAATTTGATGGTTGTGATTTTATTTAGAGTTAAAAAGCGCCGGTAAAAAAAAAACGCCAAAATACATGCAAATAGTGTTATGCAGACACAGATGCATGCTGCTGCGATCTATGGGTGGATAATGAATTTTAGAGACACAGCTACTTTGACAATTGTGTAGGTTTTTCCAATCTTGCAATAGTGAAGATAGGGGAAAACAGTAAGCCGGTGACCTGCAGTTTCTTTTTTAGATAATTGAAAAGCACACTTACGATAGTGTATGTTGTTAATTTCAGCCAAATATCATTATAAGTTTCAATAGGGCAAACGGCAAACCCACTATTTGAAGTTGGCTCCCTACACTTTCATTGGTTGGCCCCGCTGTGACGTGTTGCCGTGGTCGGGCTCGCGCCTCACGCCGCGCCCGCTTCGCAATGTTATTTCGTATGTTTAGTCACGAATATCTCCAAAACGAGTTCGATTACATCTACTTTTTAAAGCCCTGTTTTAATCAGTCTTTAATTATCTACAACGTTATACATAATTGAATCATGTTTAATTTCACGTTGGTCTACTGTAACGTGTTTTTAGTCAACATAGTCTCCCTACGCAGCAAAAGAGTTAAGTTTCTTGAGTGAAGTGCACACACAAAATGGCCGCCGCAAATATAAAATGGCCGCCGCAATTATAAAATGGCCGCCACAAGTATAAACTGGCCGCCGCAAGTCTCACCTGTCCTCGTACTCCCCACGATCTCGTTGTTCCTGTGGTCAATGTCCTCCCTCCTGATGACCTGCGTCGCAATGTCCTCCCTCCTGATGGTGGGCTGTAGCGTGACCTCCACCTTGCGACTGGCGGGCACGCAACAGGTGAACAAGATGTCCGCGACCAGATCGAAGGCACCGCCAGCTTCGCTGCATCCCCGATGGAGCGCGCCACCGACCAGCCAACAGGTGAAGGTGAAGGTGCAGCGGTGGAGGGAGTTGTCGACCACGCATGACGAGGGGTAGCCGAGGAGTGACGAGAATAACCGACCATCTGGAAACATTCAAGCCATTAGTTATCCATTCACAGAAACATTTTATAAAGAAAGAAAGAAAGCAACAAGGAAATAATTTCAACCAGTCATAAGCGGGTTGCCATGACAGGATGTTCGGTATTTGGGTCCTCCAAGTCCAGAGAAGAATAATTATTTAAAGTAATATAATTGTTTTATAAAGTTTTTGCCAGGTCACGAGGTTGAGTGTGATCGATTTTTGAAAAAATGCATTATTTCCATATAGTTTATGATTTAAATGTTTAATTGAGACTGAAGGGGTGAACGAGACCCAATTTCGTTCTTTGGTTCTTTGATTTGCACTTGCTGTCACTCTCCTGGAATTTCACAGATCTGTAATTACATACATATATTATTGGAATAAAATGTGTACTTGTCTATATAGTGCTTAAGATCTACTTGAAACTTGTCCATTAGTGATTTTACAACACATTTTGGAATTCTGAAATTCCGAAACACAGTAGGCATAACTAATGAGGCTTTTACTTGTGCACTCTATACTTAGCAGAAGACCACGTTCACGAATGTACGAAAGTTGACAGTACGCCAGGAATCTGCTCATTTTCGTTGATAAAGAATGCATGAAAGGAGTGGAAGATAAGGATCTGAGGTCGGCTTGAGACTCGTTACGTTGGGATAAGTTTACACGTCTGGTTGTCGTGTTGGATGACTGAACTATACATCAATCAAATAAATTAATCTAAACATGTATTAATGTATTGATAGTCATCATGTCATGTTAAAGCGTTCATATTTGAAGCAAACAGTTTAAGATCACGACTGTTATGCTAAATTACTCACGAAGTCACGGTATTTACTCACAGTTCTCACATAGACACGTATTCGTACAAGTAAATGAATGTTCGGCACTAAAATGGTGTCTAACCTTCAATTTGCACTTATCTCTATACGGCGATCTTGCTAGTCCTACATAACACACATTCCAATACCTTTGCCCTGTAAATTGCATTCACTCTACTTTCTTCTACACTTACATCTTTTCATTTATGGGTGTTTGTATATCCACCTACACCGCGAAAGACCGGATTTCTGTGCTTTACAATGTCTTAAAGGGTAGTCTCACTATCAAAGCAGAGTGAAATTAACGTTATTTTGGTAATATTTTGAGAACTATGCAGAATTTCAGACACGTTTCGTGCACAAATGCCCAAACCGTTCTTCCATAAACTACAACACATCAATGTATGTATAGACATCGTAGAAATTATTGTTGGGGTATTTATCTCCTACGGTTCGGACAATTTGAGTATGAAACAATATAATGTGGTATAAAGCCCAAGTATTAATCAATCAAGAAGGGATTTACAATTTAGTAACGATTAAAAACAACGATTAAGTATTATTGTTATCAAACAATTTCAACAATTTACCCATGAGTCAGAGCTCTTATTATTCATACATTTTTAAATGTGATTTCCTATTTAAGCGTACTACCCTGCATTTTTGTAAAATGTGTGTTTCTATGTAAATAACAGTAATAATTGTTTATTTGTTATTAAATACATGTGTTGTGGATAGTTGTTTTTCTGCTGAGTCAATACCGTGTTAACGGTACGTTAAACGATTCTCTGCCATTTGCTTGGTTAATTGTTGTTATTACTTTCGTGATGTGATGTGATGCGAAAGCAATTTACAGTGTGAAACCACTTTTCCACAACAAAATAAAATATGAATAAACCTTAACAGTAAACAAGAAAAACAATAATACTAACAGCAAACGCAAATCATGAAAATGTAGCGATCAAGATTATCCTGGTATCTCAATTAATTGTTCCCCATATTCAAAAGATAATTCGGCCAATATGCTACAAAATCATTTGTCTAACAAACACTTAGAAATTAAAACCATCTGTATTTAGTATATATTTTTTTGTAGTTATCTTTAGTATGCTGGATCCTTGTGGTCACCCAATGTACGTTGGACAGCAGACATTGATTTGTTTTTCTCTCTACAACTCTGTACTGTTGTTGCACACTAACAAAAATCATGAAAATCTACCAATAACGATTATTAGTTACTATTTTTTTAAAAAAACGATAGAGATGGCTCAGCGGTAAGACGCGCGACTCTAATTCGGGAGGTCACCGGTTCGACTCCGGCCACCGGCAGTTCTGACTGAAGGTTTTTTCCAAGGTTTTCCTCAGTTGTAAAGGTGAATGCTGGGATTGAGTCCTACTTACAGCCCTCGGACTTACAGCCCTCGGACATTCCTGCCCAGCGTTCCAAATACCCAAATAACCTAGTTAGTCACCTGAAGAGGGGCACATCAGGTAAAGCTGGTGCGCACCCTATTACGGGTATTCCTACGAAAAATTATTATTATTATTACTTTTTTTTATTATTATTATTATTATTACTTTTGTTATTATTGTTATTATTATTGTTATTATTATTATTATTATTATTATTATTATTATTATTATTATTATTATTATTATTATTATTATTATTATTATTATTATTATTATTTTTATTATTATTTTTATTACAATACAATACAATACAATACAAAGGTCTTTATTTGCAATAAGCAATACAAAAAGGCGAGGTTCGAACAGAGTTCGCTCTTCCACCTAACCTATGTTTACAGTCTTAGTCTATAATTATATTAATGCAGTAAGAGATGTTCCATTGTATGAAGATATTAGCTGCAACGCATATACCTAGACATGTTATATGGCTTACAGACGTTAACAACTTTACACATTAAATATATACACAATACAAAAAAAAAATGCAATATATGCATTGATACGCCTAATTAACTATAAAAACTAATGCTTATTAAAGTAACTCTAAAATAGAAATATGCATAAAATGTAACTAAACTAGGTATTGAGAATCCACTTATAACACTTTTGTTTGAATACGTACGAACTATTGGTTGCTTGCTTAATTGAATGGGGCAACATGTTCCATAGCTTAGGGGCGAGAACTGAGAAAGAAGCACTGCCTGCCACAGAGTGATGTAAGGGAATTTCATACGTACTATTCCTTGTATTATAACTGTGATACGAGCCCGTATGTTTAAGTTTATTATATAAATAACCCGGTCTTTTATTTCTTATGATTCTCGCGATATTGCAATAATAATGTAAGGTTCTACGTTGGTGCATTTTTAGAATTTTGTGTGTATCATATATGTGGCTAATGTGGTCAAACTTTCTAATATTACACGCAAAGCGAATTGATGCATTCTGTAATTTTTGAATTTGTTTTAATACATTTTCATTTATACCCATGTACACTGTATCCGCATAATCAAACAATGGGTTTATTAAGGAATTTATGAGATTTAATTTAACATTTTCACTAAGCTCCAGTTTCCATTTATAGAGGGATCTAAGTACACCATAGGCTTTTGAACACTGTTTCTGGATGTGTTTATCGAAGGATAAGTTACTGTCAAACAATACTCCAAGGTTTTTCCCTTCGTCTGACAAAGGCAGAGTTGTACCGCACATTTTTATAGCAGAAATCTTATTCCCATTTAGTAAATTTCGGACTACTTGTTCATTGTGTTTGCTACCTATAAGGATAACTGTCGACTTACTAGGATTAAAATTCAGACCATTTTTTATCGACCATTCCGCGAGTAGTTGAAGATCAGTGTTAAAGTTATGAAAACTCTCTTCTATTGTTTCTATTGTTTCTAGATTTACTTCCAAAATACCTTGCACATCATCTGCATACTGATATATATTAATACGTCTAGTCACTGCTGGCAGACTTTGGGCAAATATATTAAAGAATAATGGTCCAAGGATTGATCCTTGTGGCACTCCGCAATGCACTGTTAGCGGTTGTGATATTAATACTTCATTATCCTTAACAACTTTAACTTTTTGAGTTCTTTCAGATAAATAACTTTTAACTAACTTTTCGGCTGATTTAGAAAATCCCATGTTGTAGAGTTTTGCCAGAAGCATGTCATGGTCAATTGTGTCAAAGGCCTTACTATAATCTAGGAGTAAGAGTAAACTAGTATTACCATTGTCAATGTTGTTCCTCAGTTCATCTACTACAGAAATAAGCGCGGTGGTAGTACTGTGATCTCTTCTAAATCCCGATTGATTTTTAAAGAAGTCACATAGATTGTTGGATATATGCTCATTAATTTGCTCTGCCATTATCTTCTCTAAAAGTTTTGATGTAGTAGGAAGAATACTTATTGGCCTAAGGTCATTCAGTGATTTTACTGTGTTCGTTTTCGGTATAGGTGTAATTATAGCCTCTTTCCAGCTGTTTGGGAAGGTTGAAGTCGTCAAAGCTGTATTAATAATATCGGTGATTATATTTATAAAATAAGGCGATAGTAATTGTAGTATGTTTATATTAATATTGTCGGCACCTGTGGCCGTTGTTGTTATCGTCGAAAGGTGCTTTAACACGTCATCGCAAACCACGTTTCTAAAAGAGAATGGAATATGTGTTAGGGTGTCTACTGTCCTTAAACGATTTATTTCTTCAATTAATTCAGGAGTTTTGATTTGATTTTTTGTAACGTGATTGAAGAAGGCGTTAATCTCATCAGGAACTAACATGTTACTGGGGATAGGATTTGTGTGTTTGTGTTTTGTAACCGAGTGCTTTTTAAGACTTTTCCAAAGTAATTTTGAATTATTAATGTTACTATTTATGGTTTCATTAAAATAATTTATTTTTAACGATCGCACCCTCGTGTTGATTTTATTTCTTAAGTGTACATAACTATCCCAGTCTCTGGAATCACTAGTGAGTTTGAACTTTAATCTAGCCTTTTCTCGTGCTTTCATTTCTCCACGTAATTCGTCCGTAAGCCATGGAGCAGGGCCCCTAGTAACTCGAATGTTTTTGGTTGGGACATGTGTGTCCAGTAGTGTTGTTATAATGGAGTTAACTGTCTCCACTTTCTTGTTAATGTCAATAATGTCCCTAACAGAATACCAAGGTGTATGCATCGCACTTTCATTAAGTGCCGATATGTTACTGGTTGTAAGAGGTCGTATTTTTTTATTCACTATTGTCTTTTTGGGTAACGTGATATTATAATCGATAAAGGTAAGATTGTGATCTGAGTTGCCGATAGGATGAAGTTGCCCAGTTTGCTTTACAATAGAAGCATTACTCACATTTATTACGTCTAATAAAGTGCGGGATGTTTGTGTGATACGGGTACATTCTTGCACTACCTGAGTAAAGCTGTAAGTTCTAAGCAGTTTGTGCAACACACGATTATCTTGACACTCAGGTTTGGCCATGTCGATATTCAGGTCACCTACCCATATAGCATGATCCTCGGGAATACAAAATCTCTGTATGTTTTCTTCTAATTCATCTAAGCTTAAGTTCCCAGATGGCGGTCTATATATAGTCCCTAATACTACATTTATAGATTTTATTTTGAACTTGATCCACAATTGCTCTATGTTTGCTTGTGCGGATTCCAGAATTGTCACATTTATGTCATCACGAACAAATATCGCAACTCCGCCCCCCCTCCTATCATTGGCTCTGTCAGCTCTATACAAATTATAGCCGTTAATATTTAAGTATGGCGGATTCACAGATGGTTTAAGCCATGTTTCGGTTAGAGCAAGTATATCAAATCTGTTGAGTAATAGCGCTTCTGAAAGTTCATCACTGTTTTTGATGATAGACCTAATATTTGTATGACCAATACGTAATAATTTATTCACAGCTACCTTATTATTCTCCTCAATCTCTCCACTCCCAGTTCCCTAGCTAACCTGGCTTGCTCTTGTCAGCCGGCTAGAGTAGCGCGTAGGCGGTTTACCAGAGACAGGGGGTCGCTTGTGTGGCGAGGACAACTTGAGTACGGGTGTTGACCCTCCATGGCGGGTCGGCGTTCTCTGCTGTACAGGATTGCAATCTGCGTCACGTTTAGCTGCAGTTTGAGTGGGCCAGGCGGTGGTGGTAGAAACATTCGGTCTCCCTGCCTGGGCAGCCCCTTCCTCCCGACTCGGCTCAGCGGTGACGTCATCATGAGCGCTCTCAGCAAGTGGCAACTCGGATTCCTGCCTCTCGGTGTGAATAGCGGTCGGGGGTGGACCTGTTCCACTCTTCACCCCCCCTTCCGCGGTGGCAATGGCCGGGGACAAAGAAGCAGGTGTCTCGAAGGTCGCGTTGCTGGTGGTCTCCACTGCGCTTCGCAAGTCTTTTTGGCTGGCTATCATGCGGTCGTACTCAACGCAGCGTTGTACATTCCACATTTCTCCGTTGATTATTAGCTTGTCAAACCGTAGGAACGCATGGCAGCCTTCATTCTTCGCAGCTATCAAGTGTCGCTTAAGGAACTCACGTGATCGCTTTACACTGTCGGAGAAGTCCTCGGATATAGCTAAACCACTACCGCGTAACTTTGGCAATTCTTGCAATATTCTGACTTTTGTTTTAAAGCTTAGAAGCTTGAAAACGATAGGTCGTTTGCCCGGTCTGCCACCAACACGATGTGCGCGCTCTATCTCCCAGTCGGCAAGTTCAATGCCTAGCTGTTCGCGTAACACGTCCAACACGTATTTTTCAGATATTGCCCAAGTTTCATGTTCAACCTCATCGCATCCATACATGACGAGATTGTTGCGACGTGACTGATTCTCAAGATAGTCAACCTTCTTATACAACTCATCCGATTGACGGCGCAAGGTAACATTTGCAGTTTGTAAGTCACTGTTAACGGAATTAATTCTTTTAATTTCATTTTCTAGCGCAGTTAATCTCGAATCCACACTGACTTTTAGCTCACACAGATCGGTATTAGTGCTTGCAAGCTGGGAACACAGTAACTTCACCGACTTGTTGGTATCAGTTACGACACTTAGTATGTCTCCACTTGCCATGATCTAGGTCGCACTACACTCGGAATTTGAACACTACACTAACACTGCTAACCCACTCTACGGGAGCTCTCCAAAAACACGTCCGCTCTGCTCGACCGCGCGGTAGAGTATTATTATTATTATTATTATTATTATTATTATTTTTATTATTATTTTTATTATTATTATTATTATTATTATTATTAAAAAAGGTACTATTATCAAAACTAGTGATTTGAGGAACAAAACATAAAGACACTATTACAACAACAAAGAACTACAATAATTGAACAAGCCTCTGCTGTGCAAACCTGTACCACTGTGTACCACAGTGCGGCAGTGGGCTCACGCCTAGGGCGTCCACATCTACTCAGCCCCCCAGGGCACACTGACCCTAATCCCTAATGACCCGAGGGTGTTACAACACCGTACCGGTGGCGCCACACGGCGGCAACGCCCACCAACTACAACAACAGTTACCGGCAACAAACGCTCTCGTCATGGCGGCGACCTTCATCTCGCATCTCTGAGACGGTCGTAGAAAAATCAAGGTCAATGTGTGTATGTGTGTGTGTGTTGGAAATAGGACCAATAAGATAATTATATGATTGCAGTCTATTTGGTGGCGTGGTAGAGAGAAATACGGATATTGAGGCTTGAGTTGTGGATGGATTTTTACCTGTCACGAGGATCTTGTACCTTAAGGCGATTACGTTTAAATTTACTATATAAGGTCATCGATTCAAGGTCGTTTCGTTGCAGTTCTACTTTCGTAAACAATTCGTGAGATGTGGAAATCGAGCGATTATGTTTGTGAAATCACTGATTATACCGATTCATTAAATTTGAATTTTTTTTAGCCGCCGTGTTTTCTTCGCGGCACAAGATTTCCTAAAACTTTAAGTGTTTTACCACAAAATGTGTGCTAGCGTCGACGCCGTTTCTGGTCAAAAGACCCTTAAATTTAAGTTTATTTTACCTATGTGGTTTTAAGTATATTTTTTTTGTAATCTCATTTTATGGCGACAAGAATAAACAATTAATAATACAAATATTTCTACTATTTATTACAGTATTGGAAAAGCAGAAAGAACATATAATAATGAGGAAGGATTATTATTATTTGGTTATTATTGTTGTTGTTATTATTTATAGATGAGGAATATATAAGCATTTCAATCAAATGCTAACACAATGGGCATGGTTGTTAAGGTTTTCGTCGACAAAATCACGGTTCTACCTTTGAGGTTCAAATCCTGGCTTGGGTATAATAAATGTCTTGCCATCTGCGTTTTTCATCATCATATTGTATCAGCCACTGCACTCGTCTCGATTACAATCGTTACCAAAATTTCAGACTCAATCCCAAATATTATCACCATCATGAAATAAAATCAGGAGCGAGTTTGCATTTTTTTTTACTTTGTAAGGGAAAGAACCTCGTAAAGTAAGTTAATCAGAATTTGAAAATACAGGTTCCGGACTTGGGAACCAATATTCCCAGAGTAGTTCTGCCTGTCGTACTAATAGTTTTGCAGATTTTTGTATGTTATGAATCAAGATAAACTATTCTTTCGTTTTTCAGCCAGTCTTTTCATTTGTACATAGTTTACATTACAATGCATATCCATGATTATTTTTGTTTATTTTTCTACTATTTTGTTACGCTGTTGTTAATTTTGTTTCAATCTTATCCACGTTTACGATTATAATTCAACATTTTAAAAATGTCATGACCTGTAGAAACAGAACCCACACCAATAAATATGAAGTAAACCTAAAAATTAAATACTAAAATTATTTCTATTGCGTGACCCTCCCAGCCAGCACATCGTCACTAACTCTTTTGGGTGAGTGTACTTTTGGTCCAGTAAGCAGGGCACATACTCGTCACAGATGAGTGCGACGAGGACACAAGATGGGGCACCGAATGCAGGAGACGGAGACGAGGCTGCTAGACGGTGTAAAGAGAGACAAGGACAAGACGGTCCCGTTAGTTACCATGAGATGAGATGAGCGGGATACGAGGCGGACCGGCCCGAATCGGCTTCGGATACGTGCGAGCCCATCTCACACTCGGCTTGCGTTCATTAGCAGGTGTATTGGTGGACATGGTGTATTAGCAGGTGTATTGGTGGACATGGTGTATTAGCAGGTGTATTGGTGGACATGGTGTATTAGCAGGTATATTGGTGGACCTAGCAGGTGTATTGGTGGACACTGGTTGTATTAGCAGGTGTATTGGTGGACACTGGTTGCATTAGCAGGTGTATTGGTGGACATAGCAGGTGTATTGGTGCCTGGTGGGCAATGTTAGTATTAGCAGGTGTATTGGTGGACACTGGTTGTATTAGCATGCGTATTGGTGGACACTGGTTGTATTAGCAGGTGTATTGGTGGACACTGGTGTATTAGCAGGTGTATTGGTGGACATTGGTTGCATTAACAGGTGTGTTGGTGGACATAGCAGGTGTATTGGTGGACACAGGTTGTATTAGCAGGTGTATTGGTGGAAATACCAGTTGTATTGGTGGACACTGCTTGTAATAGCAGGTGTATTGGTGGACACTGGTTGTATTAGCATGTGTATTGGTGGACACTGTTAGTATTAGCAGGTGTATTGGTGGACACTGATTGTGTTAGCAGGTGTATTGGTGGACATACCAGGTGTATTGGTGGACACTGGTTGTATTAGCAGGTGTATTGGTGGACACTGTTAGTATTAGCAGGTGTATTGGTGGACACTGATTGTGTTAGCAGGTGTATTGGTGGACATACCAGGTGTATTGGTGGACACTGGTTGTATTAGCAGGTGTATTGGTGGACACTGGTTGTATTAGCAGGTGTATTGGTAGACAATGATAGTATTAGCAGGTGTATTGGTGGACAATCATTGTATTAGCATGTGTATTGCATATCCATGATTATTTTTGGTAATTTTTAACTATTATGTTACACTGTTAGTAATTTTGTTTTAATCTTATCTACCTTAATGATTATTATTCAACATTTTCAAAATTTCATGACCTGTAGATAATACAGAACCCCACCCAAATATAAACAGAACAGTGCTTGTATTAGCAGGTGTACTGGTGGACACTTTTCATTAGCAGGTGGACGCTTCTTGGGTTCTTGCATTAGAACGTGTATTGGTGGATACTGCACAACTGATTATGTCTGTGGTTACAATACAAAGAGAGAACCAAAGCAGCATAACGTTACAAGTGGCCTACTACAATGTTGTGTACTGTCTTGATGACACCGAGCAGATTGCAACAAACAACAGAGTCTTTGTTCAAGTAGGTATAATATAGTTCCAAAGCACTTGAACAACTGAAATGCACGTGGGAAGTATTCGGAGGTGTTGGTTGTTGTAGACGCTCATTGACCTCCATGTTCCTACGGGTGAGGTGTGCAACGAGGTAGATAACTCAGTTAAACGCTTTGCTCTGTTCGTCAGCCGTGACACTCACACATTCTGTGTCGTATGAGACTGATTTTATCAACAAAACGTCCGTTAGTCGTTGTTGTAAGTAACTTGTAAGGTTTTCTCTTGCGTATTTGCGACTGTTCTGCATAAAATAAATAGATAAATAAATTCACATTTAGAGTCTACCCATCTCAGTAACGAAACTGATTTGCAGTGGAGGACTTTAATTTAAAGCATCTTATGGTTGTTGGAAATACGGAGGAAAATACTAAACATTTTGTTAGTGATAGATATGCATATATGACGCTCCCACACTCTGTCGTGTGGAAGCTGATTTTATCAACCAAACGTCCGTTATAGTCAGTGTTATAACTTGTAAGTTTTTCTCTTTAGTATTTGCGACTGTTCTGCATCTTATGGTTGTTGAAAATACCGTGGAAAATACTAAACATTTTGTTAGAGATAGATATATGCATATATGACGCTCACACACACAGTCGTATGGAGCAGCTGATTTTATCAACAAAACGTCTGTTATATAGTCAGTGTTGTAAGTATAAGGTTTTCTGTGCATTTCGTATAACATTTTGTTTACCGATGGATATAAGAGCTCTGCATATATTTACGGGTTACCCGCGTATATGCGAATGCATTTGCGGGTTGCGGGTAAAATTTACGTTTCAAGTTGCGGGTACGGGTTGAGGTATAAAATCGGAATTCGTCACAATTTTCAAAAAGTTTCGTTTTCTGAAAATTTTGAAATCGTAGCCTACTTGTAAAGCTCTCACATATTCTCAAAGACCGGGGAATCGGGTGTAACATTAGCGTTACTTCTAGCAGCCAACCACTGGACAGCATCCCACTGTTGACAGACTCGGACAGTAAGTCCGTGTTGACATCTGGCAAGTATCGCATTCAGTTCTGAGATTTACTTCGCTACAACAGTTAGGGTAGATATTTGATTTGAGGCAGCAAAAGAGTATCCACATGGAATATACAATACATTATTAGGTGATGATACAAATACAACATGACGAATACATCGTATACCTATCACACAGTCACGCCTGGCGTAACGCCGGACCAACGTACGACGTGTGAACGAGGCTCGATCCACAGAACGGCGTATCGTAATGCTGGGTTTCTGTGTATCTTGCCTCCCGGCAAGGCAATACACGGTGACCAATCAGAGCTTTGGCTCAAATCTTGCCGCGCGGCAGCACCGCGACGGAAAACGCTGTGATTGGTCACCGCGCGGCAAGAGACATGGGAACCGGGCATTATACACTATTTTTATTATTATTACTATTATTATTATTATTATTATTATTATTATTATTATTATTATTATTATTATTATTATTATTATTATTATTATTATTATATCATTATTATTATTACTATTTTTATTATTATTATTTTGTTTTATTTGTGTATTTAATCACTATAGGTTGTTCTAACAGAACACGCCACCCACGCTCTCGAGTCGTATATGTGTGTATCATTACAATTTCCTTTAGTTATATACATCATGAATTAAAACGGATACATAGTAGAACAGGTAAAACGTTATATAAGACCTAGTAATTTGACTGTACACTCTTTCTTGTCCAATTACTAGGTCTTATAATATACATCATTGTTTCTACTTTCTACTACTTGGAGCATGGAACCTCCAAAGGTGAAATCTCTTCCAATCTCAGTTTTGTGCCTATCTTTGAAGCTTCCAGTAACGCCTGGCGTAACGGGTACCAACGTACGACGTGTGAACCAGGCCCGACCTACAGAACGATCATCATACAGTCACGCGAAAAAGTAAAAATAACGCACGACGTGATGTTGCGAGCTGAAGGTCATACCATACGGACGGAGGTCATTGACTGTGATTATTGTGGGCTCGACCTTGAGCAATCAGCTGCCTGAGGGCTCCCCTATATGTGTTCCGTCCGTCGGCCTACAATCAATCAGCTGCCTGAGGGCTCCCCTATATGTTTTCCGTCCGTCGGCCTACAATCAATCAGCTGCCTGAGGGCTCCCCTTTATGTGTTCCGTCCGTCGGCCTACAATCAATCAGCTGCCTGAGGGCTCCCCTATATGTGTTCCGTCCGTCGGTCTACAATCAATCAGCTGCCTGAGGGCTCCCCTAGATGTGTTGCGTACGTCGGCCTACAATCAATCGGCTACCTGAGGGCTCCCCTATATGTGTTCCGTCCGTCGGCCTACAATCAATCAGCTGCCTGAGGGCTCCCCTATATGTGTTCCGTCCGTCGGCCTACAATCAATCAGCTGCCTGAGGGCTCCCCTATATGTGTTCCGTCCGTCGGCCTACAATCAATCAACTGCCTGAGGGCTCCCCTATATGTGTTCCGTCCGTCGGCCTACAATCAATCAGCTGCCTGAGGGCTCCCCTATATGTGTTCCGTCCGTCGGCCTACAATCAATCAGCTGCCTGAGGGCTCCCCTATATGTGTTCCGTCCGTCGGCCTACAATCAATCAGCTGCCTGAGGGCTCTCCTATATGTGTTCCGTCCTTTGGCCTACAATCAATCAGGTGCCTGAGGGCTCCCCTAGATGTGTTCCGTCCGTCGGCCTACAATCAATCAGCTGTCTTAGGGCTCCCCTATATGTGTTCCGTCCGTCGGCCTACAATCAATCAGCTGCCTGAGGGCTCCCCTATATGTGTTCCGTCCGTTGGCCTACAATCAATCGGCTGCCTGAGGGCTCCCCTATATGTGTTCCGTCCGTCGGCCTACAATCAATCAGCTGCCTAAGGGCTCCCCTATATGTGTTCCGTCCGTCGGCCTACAATCAATCAGCTGCCTGAGGGCTCCCCTAGATGTGTTCCGTCCGTCGGCCTACAATCAATCAGCTGCCTGAGGGCTCCCCTAGATGTGTTCCGTCCGTCGGCCTACAATCAATCAGCTGCCTGAGGGCTCCCCTATATGTGTTCCGTCCGTCGGCCTACAATCAATCAGCTGCCTGAGGGCTCCCCTAGATGTGTTCCGTCGGTCGGCCTACAATCAATCAGCTGCCTGAGAGCTCCCCTATATGTGTTCCGTCCGTCGGCCTACAATCAATCAGCTGCCTGAGGGCTCCCCTATATGTGTTCCGTCCGTCGGCCTACAATCAATCAGCTGCCTGAGGGCTCCCCTATATGTGTTCCGTCCGTCGGCCTACAATCAATCAGCTGCCTGAGGGTTCCCCTATATGTGTTCCGTCCATCGGCTTACAATCAACCAGCTGCCTGAGGGCTCCCCTAGATGTGTTCCGTCCGTCGGCCCACAATCACTTGTTTTCATGTGAACCGATTCTTAGAGGTGGGTTTATGTAACTAAGGCGGCAAGACTATTCATTTACATCCTCACTGTTTCCATGTTTCCCTTCATCTCGGTCTCATTGAACCCGGTCCTACTTGCGACAAAAACTCCTACAAACCACGATCCCAATATGTATTTAGTTTCACCTTATGACTACCCCGGCGATGTGTTATGTATCTGATTCGGCCAACGTCCTATGACCTAGCTGTCGAGTTGATCGTAAAATCACAAGAAAAAAAAACAAATTCAGGCACAGTAGTTACGAAGACTAATTTACGACATTCGAATTGAAAAACAACTTACCGAATTTCAACAAGTTCTATAAAAAGAAGCCGCTCAGAGAAAATATCTAAGATATTCAGTGGATCCCGTTGATGTCCGCGTGGAAAAAAACGTTTAGTTTATTCGAAAAGAACCTTTCGTTTTTTTAGATAGAGATATAAATAAATCGAATTAGTATTACTGTTATGAAGATTGATGATGGTTCGAAGATGTGCTGTTACCATTGCACAAACCGCTGATCGACCCACTCAGTAGAATAACATACTAATGATCTAATTGATCCTATCTTCGTTGCATTCCGAGCATTTCTCTCGTTCAAACGGTTCAGATCGGCTGAGATCGGTTAAGATCGGCTCCGTGTTCTGTTACTCGCGCATCTCGATTCCCATTGTAGGGAGTATTCAATAGTCGTCACGTGGCGGCCATTATGAGGTACACATTGCTTGTTTACCTTCGTTCTGTCAATAGAAGACAAATAGGTTATCCAGGAAAAATCACAGTTTTAAGCTGTTTAGATTGATGTGTGCAGGTTAAAGTTCAAGAAAATGATAACAACAATGAAAAAAAATGATAAAACATGCAAATGATTGTCTTCAAACAGAGTTTACGCGTGCTTTTTTTGTTTTTAGTCATAATACGGAACCTTTTTTTGAAAACAGTTGATGTGTCAGTCAAAGGACATCTGCAATATTGCAACAATGAAGTGTCGGAAGAACAAATGTTTACAGAGTACCTCAGTATGGCCACCATGCGATACCGGAAATGACGTTATTGCATACTCCCTCAATCCCAAATATTGTCATGGAACTTTCAGCTTTCTTTATGATCGTAAATGAATTTTACTAAATTTTAACAAAGTGCATATAATAGCTTTTCTTCACACACACACATTCGTTTCCAATTATTATGGTTTTTTGAAAGTTCAGTAATTAGATATGATGGCTTTATGACATTCGTGACTCGAAGTTTTTCGATCTTTATTACTTGTTTAATATTAATACAAAACTACTCATTACAAGACAAATCCGTGGACTGAGTTCAAAGCGTGTACATTCCTTCCCAAATATCAATACACCTTATTAGACATGCAGGGGAAACCATCAGCTAAACGGTGATGTGCATGCATGCATCTTAGAGCAAGTATTATTATTGTTATTATGCAGTTTTCATAGCTCTCGGCAAAGTCGTTTGCCATTGTGGGGCGCACGACGCCAACGAAAACGACCCAAGGGTGATGGTCCAAATTGTGTCGAATGGAACCGGCTATACTTAAAATGTAATTCGCAACATTTCAAATAATGTAAATTATAGAGTAGGCTATTGTGAAATAATAACTATACTAAGTGGGAAATTTGTGAGATGTCCAAATACATGTTATTTGAAATGTGTTCACCTAGAAAAGCTTAGCAGATATTTGCTAGCCTGTAGTAAACAAGCAATTGAATACATTTAAATAACCGATTATCGGCCAAACGAGAGACCACACACATACACAACCAGGGACCTTATTCTATATGTCCTCCAATGAACTCTGTCTGAATTCGAACTTTTTCGAACAATATTCTATTACTTTTTTACACAAAAAGTTTAAATTCAGCCATGAATTCGTTTAAAGATATAAAATAACGAAGGTACAGAATAGGGCAACAGAGCGATTATTCTATTTTATATGTCCTCCAATGAACCTGAATTCGAACTTTTTCGAACAATATTCCGTTACTTTCTACACAAAAAGTTTAAATTCAGCCAGAATTCGTTTCAAGATATAAAATAACGAAGTTACACATAGGGCAACATAGCGATTATTTATATTACTTTTATACCCAAAGTCCGTATCCATAGTCGTCCCCTTACCTATAGGGGCGCCCGTTGTTGCCATGTAACCATTTCATTTAAAGAAAACAAGTCCTTAGCAACAACTGGCGCCCCTACGTGCAGGCGACGACTATGAATACATACCTTAGGTTTCATGCAAGTAGGGTAAGAATATAGGGAACTCAACAGCTTACCTGGTTGGTGACTGGAGGGGTCTCGTAGATAAAATTAGGGTGTACATATAAAAGAATTAAGACGTTTTATGTCTAAATTCTTTTATATGTACACCCTAATTTTATCTACGAGACATCTGCAGTCACCAACCAGGTAAGCTGTTGAGTTCCCTATATTCTTACCCTACTTGCACATATCTAGCCGTTTGGCCCTCCTACCGCACATACCTTAGGTTTCGGTATACGTAAAACAATAATCAAGCATTTACATTTCTATTTATTTAATTACTATTTATGTATAGTGAATATTTTAAACACAAGGAGAGTTATCTATGGGCATGGGTATCTGAGACTCTGTCAATGGGTCAATGTCAATATCAATGTCAATGTCAATGTCAATGTCAATGTCAATGTCAATGTCAATGTCAATGTCAATGTCTCTTTAACGCGCCTAGTGACGTCACCAGTAACCTCGATGTAGCGCGACGACGGTGAGCGAACGCCAAGTCAAATATCAGTGGGGGCGGGCACGGTGCGTATTGTCCCACTTTGCCAGAGTTCACATTGCACAAGCACGAGGCTCCGAATAAGTGAGAAACCTACTTGTTTAATACCACTACATAACACTATAGATACAGGTTTTACTGCGTTACATACGAATAGTGTGATCTATTTTACAGCGGCGACCCCTCTTCGGATGAAGAGGGGGGGGGGGGGGTCGGGTCAAGCCTTCCCCCCAAATCTCCTTCATATTGTCAACGTTATACTTATACTATACGTTAAAAGTGAGAAACCTACTTGTTTCCACTACATAACACTATAGATACAGGTTTTACTGCGTTACATACGAATAGTGTGATCTATTTTACAGCGGCGCCCCCTCTTCGGATGAAGAGGGGGGGGGGGGTTGGGTCTAGCCTTCCCCCCAAATCTCCTTCATATTGTCAACGTTATACTTATACTATACGTTAAAAGTGAGAAACCTACTTGTTTCCACTACATAACACTATAGATACAGGTTTTACTGCGTTACATACGAATAGTGTGATCTATATTTTACAGCGGATGGAGAGGGGGGTCGGGTCAAGCCTTCCCCCCAAATCTCCTCCATACCGTATATTGTCATCGTTATTGACCACTCAACACAGACTAGATGCATTCTGGTAGCAGAAAAATAAACTATTATGAAGAGGAGTTTAACTGTCGATTGTTCATTGTTGTGTTATCGTTAAATTATCTATGGCGCTCATAAGGAGGTCGTTTAGCAGCGCTATATCTATTTGTTGGCTTGAGTCTCCAATACTATAGCTACAATTACCAATATCTACTACCCATTTGGGCCCGAGGTAGAATAGGCCCAGGGTAAGTAAGCCAGTCGTAAGAGGCGCCAAAAGAAAACCATGTCTATTTCCCCACTGTCCGATTCCTCTTCCCATTTGGCCCTGCCCTCCCGTGCTGGACTCCCTTTTGACGACCCCCGCGATGTGTAATGGATCTGATTCGGACATGTCGCGTTTTTTTTCATCTCCATCTTAATATTTCACCCACTCATCGTCTAGATTAGTCAAATTGCAAAAATAAGGGAAGTAAACCCCAAATACCATCATATCATCATCACTTATAATAGGTTCGTTTGTTTTACCGTCAACTTTTGTACTTTTTGCCATGTATTATCACATAATAGGTTCGTTTAATTTACCGTCACCTTTTGTAGTTCATACCATGTACCCTATGAAATAACATGGAGTGAGTGCAAAAAGTACAAAAAGTGTAGCCAAATCAAACGAACCTTATGCCATCAGTCACATGAATGGAAACAATATGGCGGCGACGCAAGCGCACCGCGGTGGATGCTGCAAGAACTATCGGAGGCAACGTTTTTGTTTTGGTACCGGAAACGCAAGGTAAAGACGACCTTGGACAATTACTTGACAGCTCGAGGCGAAATCACGAGTCTATCAGATCCTGGTCAGCTCAGCAGATACCGATAAACATTCGTTGGTTCGTTCGTGTTTTCGTTTCGCGATGCCCCAATTCCGTCGTTTTCGGAATAATGTATACGCCCACGGTAAAACCATGCACGATGCTGAAAGAGTTAGTTTTGGACACATTGCTTCCTTTTTATATACGTTTTTTATTATTTCATAGAATGCCTTTTTACTTCATTTGATTTGATTTAATTTCTCAATTCATTTTTCTTGTTCTTGATTTTTTTTATAGTAGAGTATAGTTTGTTTTGTTTTGTTATTCCGATTGATGATTTCATTATAGCCTATCTATTTATTTTCCTATTTTGTAAATCAGTTTTTGTAATTGAATAGTATAGACATTAAATAAATAAAATAAATGTATTCACATAATACGACAATGTCATGAGGTTGGTAGTTCTTTTTTTTTTTTATGAAATTGAAATTTTCTCTAACTTTGGTTTGCTTTTATTATTATAGGTACTGGAGAGCAACAAAAATACACTCTTAAATGTTTGTCTCGCGAATACTCTTTTAATCGTAAACTTTATCGGGGGATACACGTGCTAAAACTCTCATGTTTTGTAGTCAAACTTTGAAGTTGCCACTGAGAAGCAATTGAAGCCTGTTGTAGTAGAACACAGAAATCCTTAGTTCTTTAATAAATAAATTAAATACATTCACATTTTAGAGTCTACCCACTCAGTAACGAAACTGATTTTTAGTGGGAGACTTTAATTTAAAGCGACTAAACCAACCCTGTAGGCTCCGAACACCATCGACAAGTGAGCGATAACCAATCAAAGATGTTGCCTTTTCTTTATATAAAATTAGTATGTGTGGCAATTTGTGATCTTTCCATTACTTATCTTTACTTATTTTTAGTCAAATTTCCCAACCAATGTTTCATGGTAGGTCTAGATCAATTGTGTAGCAACCAAGGCCGCTGTGACGTCACGTGGGAACTATGAATACCAATATCTTCGGTTTGAACCTAAAGGGGATTCCCAAGCGAAATGAGCGACCCAGCTGTTCTACATCCTCTTTGCCCCCACGACATAATGATACTCTCACATCATGTTGCTCAGAACTAATCATATGTTTACTAGCGTTTCGCTCTGGCGCCTCCACATAACTAAACTAAATGTGTAACAGCTGATTCCGTATTATTATAGACGGAGACTTAACACGTTTCGGGGTCGCGATGCTACACCTCGCCTCGCGTGGCGCCAGTTTGCCGCCCTAGTATAGTGTGCATGAGAAGTTATTAATTTGCAATCATAATTGTGTCAGATTTAATATGTTTTTTACATTTTTTTTCTTGGACCAGCACTTCGCGATCGAGAATAGTGTGTTCAGAGCGATCATGGAAGTCAATCACTAGGTTGCGATCGTGTGCATTCTCGATCGTCTGCACCCAAGCTTTTGATACCGAAAAATGGCGGAAACGACTGCGTGTGTATACGATTTAATATAATTTAATATCGAACTTTGATTGGTTATCGCTCATTCGTCGATGGTGTTCGAAGCCTACAGGGTTGGTTTAGTCACTTTAAATTAAAGTCGCCCACTGCAAATCAGTTTAGTTACTGAGTGGGTATAGACTCTAAATGTGAATTTATTTATTTTATTTATTTATTTCACAAAACTAAAGTAGGATTGACTGTAGATTTAGACCTACCTAGAATACAGAGGAATAATGGAATAAATACGTGCTGTAAGTAGTTATAGTTACTCAGTGGATCTACTCATTAATGTGTACATAGAATATATTAATTAAATCTTTCAAACTCTTATTTTTAACATAATTTTACATTTTGATATATATATATGTGTGTGCATATTATTGCATACAGCTTACATTTCTTCAGACTTTGTGGTTACAATAATTACTTTAATCTTACGTACGTATACAAAATGTTCCTTATTAAATCAAATAACAAATTAGCATAACTGTATATTATCTGAAATCTAGTGAAATAATGCACTAAATATGTTGACAACATAATTGGCAAATATATCACCGCGTGCAGTAGGCCTAACCCACATATTATGTAAACTCGTCATGGTGTGAGCATGGTTTGTTTTGGAATGGGTATTATACAAACCAACCAAGCTGAGGCCTACATACAAATTAATTATCTAAAAGAAGCTAAGGAAAGTCTTCTCCCACCTAATTACCTGATTCCCATCGCACAATTATTCTGAAGCTTTGTTTTGTGCGAAGAAAATAATTTATACGAGTCTAAATTTTCGCTGTGAGATGTTTTCACTATTTGTGCGTGAATTAAAATTAAAAAAAAAACTTAACATTTATTTTCAACAAAAAAACACACAAATCATCATGCAAAGAGATTGACTTATAGTTTATAAATTTCTGACAAGTTTATGAATATGTAAATTTTATTGAGTTGTTTCTGGGAAAGTGACCTAACTTATATGCTAGTTGAGCGTCCTAGTGTGAATTATATGACATTGATACTCATCTAGCCAGATGAAGATGTAATTCAATTAGATTCAAGATCAAATTCTATCTGAATTCAGCTTCGTAAACATCGTAAGATATAAAACATTTCGACTGAGAAATGGGTTCAAATCCCGCTTCAGGCAAAAGTTTTTTAACTTCTAATACGGATTCAGTTCTATCACTTCTTGGCTTAGGAATAAGTATACACGGTGACTTTGGAGCCGTCCTAGCAACGAAGCACTCAATAAATTCAAAGTTGTTCTGAATCGGCCTTGTTGATTCTGGCATTTGCGCACTGTCCAATCACTGATTCGTATGTTTCATATTTGAAATATCGATCTTTGATTGGTTATCGCTCACTCGTCGATGGTGTTCGGAGCCTACAGGGTAGGTTTAGTCACTTTATATTAAAGTCCCCCACAGAAAATCGTCTTGTTACTGAGTGGGTAGACTCCATAAGTACGGATTTATTTTTATGTTTATTATATTTATAAGAAAAAACATGAAATTCACTGAGAGAATTATGTATTTTGGTCTATTATTTCACAATTTTTAAGCACTTTAAAGCAGTTTTTAGGGTTAGAAATGCGTTACATTTATGCAAACAAGTATAAAATCGAGTATAGATAAAACACTTACGAGGTTTGTGTGATATTCTGGATGAGTTTGTCCCTTGCAAGTATGCGGCCAGGAGAAACATGACTAAGAATTGTTTTCTTGAGGAACAAGACATGGACATCGCGTCCAAAACCGTCCCAGAGCCTGAAACAGGACAGTGTAGTGTTAAAACAGGACATACACAGTGTTAAAACAGGACAGTATAGTGCTAAAACAGGATGGCACAGGGTTAAAACAGCACATTGATAAAAAAGAACGTTATAATGTTAAAACAGAAGATCACATTGTTAAAACAGAACACTATAGTGCTAAAACAGGATGGCACAGGGTTAAAACAGCACATTGATAAAAAAGAACGTTAAAATGTTAAAACAGGACATGACATTTTAAAACAGAGATCTCGCTGTTAAAACAGGACACCACCGTGTTAAAACAGGACGTGACCTTGTTTAAACAGGATGGAGAAGTGTTAAAACATGACATAATATTTTTAAAACTGGACATCAGATTGTTAGAAAAAGAACAAATTTAGCAACCCCAATATTGGAGGACAATGTTTTTTCACGTCAACTTTATTACAGTGACGAAACAGAAGATCACATTTCTAAAACAGGACACCACAGTGTTAAAACAGGACATGCGATTGTTTAAACAGGATGGAGAAGTGCTAAAACATGACATATTTTTTTTAAAACTAGACATCAGATTGTTAAAAAAATATATCATATTTAGCAACCCCAATATACAATGGAGGACAATGTTTCTTCAGCTCAACTTTATTACAGTGACGTAATAAAATCCTATCCGTGTCACATCATATGTCATCGTGCAAAGTGCTTTTGTTATTAACAATCCACATTCCATAGATGAGTGCACAGTCCACTTTGCACCAGGTGACTTTTTTTATTACAATGCACATTCCACACACACATAAAACACTCGGTTTTTATTATAGGATGTCCCGCATAATAAATTCTTATTGGCGACGATTATTCTTGAATGCGACGATGCAGCATGATTTGTAAACAAATAGCCACGACTTTGTGTCGATCCTTTCTGTTTTTATTTGAATTGAATCACAGAATCATGCTTGCAGCGGTCGTGCGGTTTACAACCTACTTGTGAGGGTATTAGCATTGAACATGCACAGTGTATTACATGTGTTAAATTACATGATTTAACGATATGTAAAACATAAGTAGGGTAAATTAATAGTCAGTACTATTGACTTGAGAAAATATGTTATTTTTTTTAGGAATAAATAAAAATTTAAAATTGACCAGTGGAGAATTTCGGTATTGATATTGTTGAAAATATTTGTGCATTTATAAATTGTTGGCTTGACAAATTGATGCGTCTTCTTTAGTTTCAAACTAATCAATCTTTGGATTGATTAGTTTGAACTACTTTCAATTCTGCAATATTTTCTCACAGTGCTTTCATTTCTACAAATATATTATAACGCATGTCTGTTGTAGTAAGTATTCCAATCTTTCTCCCGCCTCCAATCCAATCCAATCTTTCTGTCTGCCTCTACTATTTCTCCATTTGATTCGTCCTTCAATTATGTTGATCCCTTCCTTCTTAAAAATCTACCCGATTTATTTTGGAAACAGGTGTATGATATATACATATATTAGTTTTCAAGTTTTCGCGGATATATGTGTACCTGTTATTCGCGGCAACAATCCCCAGAAAGTTGTAACAGGTACATATATATATATATATATATATATATATAGAACGAAAACATTTTTAACGGTAAACCCAATCCAACGTTTATTTTCACAAAATAAATGTCAACGTTTCGACGACGTGAAATAAACGTTGCATTAGGTTTACCATTAAAAATGTTCGTACTATACATTTTGCAACCAACAAAATCTAAGAAATCATGGGTATATATATATTTAAAATAAACACACTTATCCAGAACTTAATTTCCTCTTTCAAGTACCACCTCCTTAGTAATTTGTTTTCTATATGTCCAAGAGATCTTGAACTGTCCCTGGCATGTCTGCATTCTTCTGCAGTTAGTAGTGGTATGCTTATGCTATGTACTTTAGGACACGCAAACACATTAACGATGATGCAAGCACTTTTCATCCGCGGTTGTGTATTTGGCGTTTGCTGCGCCGTTATTTCAACTAACAACCATCGCCATTTAATGATCGACTAATAATTTCAGCAAAGGATATTATTGAAATTTAGTGTCCACAATATACAGAAGGACGTTAAACCAGGATATCGACTATCGAATAATAGGCGGCGTGAAACGCAGACACCGTTTGGTAAAGGCTGGTCCACACAGATTTTTAAGACATACGATTTAAGGTTTAACGCGTATTTTAGTTTTAAGACGTTGTTTTCATTGTTGTTTTTAAAACAACGTCTTAAAACCTTATGCATTATGTCTTTAAAATCTGTGTGGACCAGCCTTAAATATAAACAGTTGTTCTTTCTTCCGGATATTGAGACAGAGTCGATAAGGAAGTCTCCTACACTCTCATTTTTATAATATGAATGATACAGTTTGTGTTTGTTTCTATGAAATGCCTGCGCTTGGGGTAGAATTGGTTCAGAGTAGCTCTGCCTGTTGTAAAAGGCCCCTAAAAGGCCGACGGCATATAACCACATTTATATATATATATTTAATTATTTTCTATCCTATTCAGTAATAAAATTGATTTACATTGGAGGACAATAAATATAACTAAATTATATACAAATGAAAGGAAATTCCATAAAATAGCAACAAAACAAACTACTGTACTATTGAAAAATTAACTATCACAAGAAAGTGAATTGGGACTAAATGTGCTTAGTAAATTTAAATATGGGGGAAAACATATTTATACATCAAATCAGGGAGTCCCCTCCTAATTTATGAGAGTTTGCGTTGGACTGTCCCCCCCCCCCCCCCCCCCGTAAATAGTTGGTAATATATAACCGCCACTGGGATGTCATAATTCGGCATATATATATATCAAATCAGGGAGTAATCTCCTAATTTATGAGGGTTTGCGTTTGCCTGTCCCCCCCCTCCCCCCCAAATATTTGGTAATATATAACCGCTACTGGGATAAGTCACAATTCAGCTAAATTCGTCCCTCGTTCTTTAGCTACTCTATCTGAGCCAGCCAAGGAGGTTCGGCTGAGTCCGCTCTCATCTAACACGGCTTCTTTACCACTAGATAGGCACGTCACGAGGTTCGATGTAGGTGTCAGCTAGTGACGTCACAAGCTATAGTACCGTTACGGCGCCCCGACTTGTGCCAAGTGCAGCGTTTCTGCACACGCCCGGTGCATACGCATTTCGCGTGGCCCACGGTGCGTGCGAAAACTTATACGCAGACAATTAAAACCGACATACTAAGTAGGTCATTATGTTTCTGTGTGACAACGTTTGTGAAGTAAATATATGAATAAATTAAAAATTGTTA
This sequence comes from Isoperla grammatica, assembly GCA_945910005.1. NCBI lineage: Eukaryota > Metazoa > Arthropoda > Insecta > Plecoptera > Perlodidae > Isoperla > Isoperla grammatica. Next base: position 38,035,710 of record OX246743.1, read on the forward strand.
TGTTTACATACGGTAGATTTTAGATTTAATAAAATAGAAAAGATGGTTCGACATGAGTAGGCTACGTGCCGGTACCAGGCTTCCCCTTCTCCCTTCTTCATCACCATGCATCGTTGTTTATCGTCCGTTGTTATACTGGTCACTGTTGAATGGCATAAAATGCTGAATGGGGCCAAATCATAAATAAATAAATAATTAACTTTATTTGTAAACGAGAAATGTACAAAACAGCAATGATCGAAAGTAGTTTGATCTTCCACTTTGTCAACATGGATTACATACGTACACAATTATGATCGATAACCAGCATGTATGTTTAGCAAAATTATACATTTTATTTAGCTATAGTTTTTAAAGAAAATAAAATGAGACTGAAGTACATGGCAGGCAATGTTGCTGTATGTATAGTGATATGAATTAAATAATGCTTACTGCTCAGAAATAACTATTATTAAATTATATTATTTTGCTTTATTGAATTACAGAATTAAACTCTTCTGTATAATTTTTATTTAAATCATAATAGAAAGCGTTTATAGATGGTTTGAACACAGATAAAGAAAGCATGAAATAAGGGCGACAGAAAGTTTACGTTATTTTATACAGTCTTTGGAAGAGAATGTCTTGAGTAGATGTAATAATGATAAAGCGATAAAGGTATCTCGAGAAAGGAGTGTGTGGAGGTGACAGTTCGTGACAGTGTGACAGTGACAGTGTGGAGATGACTGTAAGTGATATTACTTCCAAGTCATAACCACATAAACTTGAAGGTTTTGTTATTTTGATGTTTCAAATATTTTTCACAACAATATATGTTGTTATATGTTATTGGTATTAAATGAAACCAAAAAATCGAAAATAAAAAGTAAAAATCGGTGGTAACATAATTGTTGTACGAACGAAGTATTACGACAGAATTACTAATATTTTTTGTTTTGTATTTGTGGCTATATAATAAATATAATGAGTGTTTGCAAAATTTTAAATATTAAAATCTTATATTAAGGTATACTCATACAAGTTTTCAAATTTTATTAAGTGCCGGTCTTACAATCAATAAGTAGTTATCGGAACATTGTATAAGACTGGACCAAGTATGTACATTGGATATACATTCAAAAGGACTCCTGATAAATTATTATAAGGGACATAACGATAATTGTTTACGTTTAAGTGCTCGCTCATTCAAAACGCGATTCACCTCGAGCATTGCCTCGCCTTCTACCCAATTCATTTGATGCAGTGATCCACAACGACGGTACTAGATGGAGGTCAAGGTGGTGCATTGTACGCGCAGGCGCACACGCCCACGACTTGGATGACGTCACGGCTTTTACTTGGGAGTAGTGCAGTGAAGGCTTTAACTTGGGCAGCGATAGCTTTAACTTGGGCAGTGATGGCTTTAACTTGGGCAGTGATGGCTTTAACTTGGGCAGTGATGGCTTTAACTTGGGCAGTGATGGCTTTAACTTGGGCAGTGATAGCTTTAACTTGGGCAGTGATAGCTTTAACTTGGGGCAGTGATAGCTTTAACGTGGGCAGTGATGGCTTTAACTTGGGCAGTGATGGCTTTAACTTGGGCAGTGATAGCTTTAACTGGGGGCAGTGATAGCTTTAACTTGGGCAGTGATGGCTTTTACTTGGGCAGTGATGGCTTTAACTTGGGCAGTGATGGCTTTAACTTGGGCAGCGATGACTTGAAACTTAGAAGGAATAGTGCTAGTGATAGCTTTAACTTGGACAGTGGATGGTTTTAACTTGGGCAGTGATGACAAACTTAGCAGTAATGGTGCTAGTGGTGGCTTTAAACTTGGGCAGTGAGAACTTTTACTTGCGAATAGTCCAGTAGATGCTTTAACTTAGGAATAATAGTGCTAGTGAAAGCTTTAACTTAGGCAGTGAGGGCTTTTACTTGGGAATAGTGCATTAGATGCTTTAACTTAGGAATAATAGTGCTAGTGATAGCTTTAACCTAGGCAGTGAGGGCTTTTACTTGGGAATAGTGCAGTAGATGCTTTAACTTAGCAGTAATAGTGCTAGTGAAAGCTTAACTTAGGCAGTGTATGAGGGCTTTTACTTGAGAATAGTGCAGTAGATGCTGTAACTTAGGAGTAATAGTGCTAGTGATAGCTTTAACTTAGGCAGTGAAGGCTTTTACTTGGGAATAGTGCAGTGGATGCTTTAACTTAGCAGTAATAGTGCTAGTGATAGCTTTAACTTAGGCAGTGAGGGCTTTTACTTGGGAATAGTGCAGTGGCTGCTTTAACTTAGCAGTAATAGTGCTAGTGGAAGCTTTAACTTAGGCAGTGAGGGAAGACACCTAACTTGAGAGCTAACCCATACTAAAATTAACTAAAACTCGCAGTATTCTAATAAAACATATAAAACAATACAACAGAAGACGGAAAATATAATAAAAATATAAGCAAAACCTTACAACAATAACAATACTAAATAGATGTATAATGATACATTGCCCCCATACCCATGCAACCCACTATCCGAAGAACCAGCGGTTAGTAAACCAACGCCTAATCGTCAACTGCCATGTTGATAACGGAGACAGCAAAGCAATCCTATTGTTTCGGTTCTAATCAATTATTTAAAAACATTATAACCAGTTACCCAATTTGTTTGTAAACAGGAGTGGCACCAAAAGCCTAACACTACTTCTAACTATGCCACCCGAGTACACATAAACAGTTACAATACAATAGCTTTAACACCAACCAAGAGAGAATGTCATATTGATAAAGTCTCTTTCTATGCTAATGCAGTGACTGTTCACATGTAACTGCGCCCTGTATTGGTATAGATAGATAGATCTAGTTTTGATATAGTCAACATGGTGTCCTGAATACCTCGCTTCGATAAAACTACTATATGTAAACCTTGCGCACACACCTACCTATTCTGTTTCTAAGAAAGAATGGTCATGTTTGTGCTGCGGTATGCGGCGAGTGTGTGTGAACGCGCTTCCACCTACAAGAAGGCGTGGTGAGGAACTGGAGACCTGGATCTGAAGGCGAGGTCAACGTAAATGGGGGTGTTGGCAATGCTGGATCTAATTGGAATGTTTGAAATAGAAATATTTCAATGATGTGATTTCCGTATTATTGGCGATTCTTTAGTAATTTCTTGTAAATGTTGACCAAGTTCCTATTTTACCATTTTACATTTTCAAGGTGACGTTGTTCAGTTGACCTGTCATATTTTATAGTCACTGTTTTTCTTTTTAAATGCTAATTTTACCGAAAGTAAGGTGCTATACATTTCTATTGAGATTAACTTAAGAATTGTATTCTAACCTATTAAGTAGTTACAATACAATTGAATTAATTTTAAATATCAGCACCCATTAGTTATAAGTGCAAGCAAAAAAAACTTATACCTTCAACATATGTAAGAATTTGATGAAACGAAAAAAAAAATGTTATAACATTCTAAAATAAAATAATTAATGTTAAATTTTGAAAAATTAATGCAAGTAGACCTATCTCTATTAATGATTTTATCCAGGAACATTTTATCCAATGTCTTCTATTTGACAGTCCTATTATCAGTACATCTGCTTCCAGGTGGCATATTTATTTATTTATTTGTTTATTTATTTAATGTCTATCCTATTTAGTTAAAAAAACTGATTTACAAAGGAGGACCTTAAACAAAACAAGGCTATGCTTACACTTAATAATAATGAAATCACAAATAACAATAACAGCAAAAACAAAACAAACTACTGTGCTATGAAAAAAAATCAAGAACAAGGAAAAATAATTGAGAAATGAAATAATTATTCACCGATGTCGACAGCCACGCTAATAAATACAAGTGTGGTGCGGTTATTTTACTCGGGCACGCATCGGACGTGAACCTAGCCACTCACAACCGTCAACCGCAGTAAAACCGCAAATACTTATATTTCATTGCAAGTTTTCTTCTACCAACCAACCTTGTTATTTAATCTATTCACGTGCGTTTGTTTATTGTCTCGCCGGTCGGGCACACGTCCGTAATAACAGCTTTGCACTTTGTCCGCATGCACGATTTCTCTCAATCATACAACACTTTTATCTTCTTGTCTGCTTTCTGCGTTTTTGTTATTTTTGTTTGTTTGTTATAATAGCATAGTACTAAATTATTTTACTGAAATTTATATTAATGTATCAAACCTTAAACTGTTAAAATTGTTACTAGTACTACTGCTAGTTATGAGGCACTATTAGTATTATAAGTACTAGAATAATACTTATAATAATAATAATAATACTAGAATACTACTAATAATAGTACTCAGTGTTGTAAAGTAACTGAGTAAAAGTAATTGAGTAAAAGTAATTAATTACTTTTTGAGTAACTGAGTTACTACTTTAATTACTTTTATTTCAATGTAACTGTAACTGTAACTCAATTACTTTTATAAGTAATTATACTCAGTTTTCAGTTACTTTTTAGAGTTACTTTTCTTAAGCATGCTCGTTCTGTAGTGGTACAAAATTAAAAAAATACCGCTTTGTATCAACCTAAAAAACAAACAAAAAACGATTTTTCTGTGTGTGTCATATGATGGAACTACATTTTTCTACGATTTCGTATTGCCCGCTAAGGACAGGCCAGCTGATAGTTCTAGGCGCCAACCGACGTAGCGGCTCAGCACCGCAGGGTTAACAAACATGACAACAATAAATTAATACAACTGCCAGCTGTAACGAAAATTGTAATGCTTAGATAATTCACGTAGATTTTGTTAGTTAGTGCCCGCAGAGTCTTAGATGTTAATATAAAAAATCACCAGAAATCACCAGTAAACGGTAAAGTGTTCCTTAGTAGTAGTAGTAGTAGTAGAAGTAGTAGTAGTAGTAGTAGTAGTAGTAGTAGTAGTAGTAGTAGTAGTAGTAGTAGTAGTAGTAGTAGTTGTAGTAGTAGTAGTAGTAGTAGTTGTAGTAGTAGTAGTAGTAGTAGTAGTAGTAGTAGTAGTAGTAGTAGTAGTAGTAGTAGTAGTAGTAGTAGTAGTAGTAGTAGTAGTAGTAGTAGTAGTAGTAGTAGTAGACATTTAGTTGTTAGTAATGAAGTACCATTATAACTATAAGCCTGAATAAATATATAATTAGCAAAAACAAACAGATGTGCGTGCCATTATTGCGTGCCATTATTTCCAGGAAAAAAATATTTTTTATTTGTAATGCTGTCAGTTTTTGCATTTTTAAGAAATTTCATGATGTTACTTAAAAAGTAACTCAGTTACTACATAAAGTAACTGTAACTGTAACTCAGTTACTTTAGGGAAAAAGTAACTGTAACTGTAACTGAATTACTTTCCCAAGCAAGTAACTGTAACTGTAACTGAATTACTTTCTAAAAGTAACTTTTACAACACTGATAGTACTAGAATATTAGTATTATTAGTACTAGAATAGGAACAAGTGATTGTAACATGTAAATTTAGTTTGTAAAGAGTGAAAACTCAAACCTTAATAATTAAAGAAACACACAAAACAATACAATCTAGACCGATGACTTTCAAGCACTTCTTTTTGAATATGTTTATGACCTATAGTATAGTGATTGAAAGTTGTTTCGGATTGTTTCCGAGTTGCAATATTATCTTTACTTTTGTATAACTGATTATCTCCTGACAAGAATCGAACCACGCTCTCTCAAGTCACAATCCTGCACATCACTGATCCACTTCTGTATTTCAACACGCAAACTCTTATATTGATTATATGATTTCCAGAAACAATTTTTTTTACGTATAAATAAAATCGTTTTTAATTAACCTGACTGAATAAATTGATGAAACATGTTTTCGATCTAGCAATGCGACAGGAGATATCTCGAAGCATGAATACTGTGTCATAATAACATGTTAGTTTCCTGGTTGGTGTCACAACACGAGATGTTGATTGACTGGGATGATGAATCACGATATTGTATGTCTCAAGATGTGGTGTTACCTAAGATGTCGAGGATCTACTGGATAGATGTGGGGTTACCGGAGAGTGTTAAGAAGATCTATGGATGGATAGAGTGACAAATGAGGAAGTACCTATTACTTAAATGAACTAGTGCAGAAACTGGTATGATTGAAATGTTTAATGAAACGGAGCTGCAAAGAGAAGTTGGATATAGACAAGCAAAGAAAACTACAAAAGGTATAAGAAAAAGAAAACTAAAACAAAAGATAGAAGAAAAATAAATTAAAATAAAAATAAATTTGCATTAGAAACCGTTTTCAGTCAAGCCGTTTTCACTCACTCCATTTCCAACCATATCAGACCGAAACCATTTTGACGAAAACGTTCTGAGAGGCTGTCCGTATTCAAAGTCGTCCCCTACCCCTAGGGCACCCGTTGTTGGTATGGATTTGTTTTCTATTTGGGAAATAACATTAAAGTCCCCATTAATTCCCCAACATTAAGTAGGGAATTAACGTCCCCAACTGAAAATCAGTTTCGTTACTGAGTGGGTAGACTCTAAATGTGAATTTATTTATAAAATTTATTTGATATGCATGAAACTGCTACCTGGCAACAACGGGCGCCCCTATGTGTAGGATACGGCTATGAATAATTAATTTAATTTTTCGTAGGAATACCCGTTCTAGGGTGCACACCAGCTTTACCTGATGTGCCCCTCTTCAGGTGACTAACTAGGTTATTACGGTGTTTGGATAGTTGTGAAGGAAAGTCCGAGGGCTACTAGTAGGTCCCAGCATTCGCCTTTAGGACTGAGGAAAACCTCGGCAAAACGTCAGTCAGGACTGCCGGTGGGCGGAATCGAATCGGCGACCTCCCGAATTAGAGTCTCGCGTCTTACCGCTGAGCCACCTCTATCGGTGGCTGTGAATGTGAATGTGTAGGTCCCCGGAAGGCTACCGGGCATCCTACACTACTTGGCAACGCTGTCAGGTCCTGTAAGGATGCAACTGCCCCGGAGCTGTCAATCATCTCACGGATCTTGCACAATACCCGACGCGCTGCCCCCGATACACCAGATATTGCAACAACGGAGGAAAGTAAGCCATTTAATTTGATCGCTATCAAAAATATTACGTTCTCAGAACCCTGGACGGTGAAATCGTTAACGCATGTGATAAATGGTACCTCTTCCTGAGGAGTGATATATACACTAGTTTTTGTGGAGTAGTAGGTGCAGTTGGATAGCCAAAGCTTCGGGCGATAGGTTATTTTATTTCTCAGGACTGTGTAAATACCACCAATCCCATAAAAAAATGATTTTTGAAGCTTAAAAATGTTTTAAAATTGCAAAAATTTTTGTGTTTTCAGATTATGAGCAGGGTTGATGGTATTTAACAACCTTTTTAAAAGGGTAAACGGGGAAGAAATATTGTATATGTAATGCTAAAGCTAGACAAAATAGTATCGTATTATTGTATTATACTTAAAATTTGATGGAATTGATGTTATTAAATTGATATTGTGTTCTAAAATAGAGTGAACTTAAATTTTTAAGTTTCAGCTATGTGTAAAGTCTGGATTTACATTTTGTATTCTGTAACATGTAATGCTGATAGCTAAGTTTTAAAAGAAAGACATAATTTTTACTTTTACTTTATGTCCACTCCTACTTTTGTTTCATTAATTGATATTATATTAAACAATTAAAAGATGGTAATTTAATGTTTTGGATCAATATACAAACCTTGGAAGGTTCTAATACAATAATCTGGTAAGGGAATTTTTACGCTTAAACAAGATACAATACGGGTTCAAAATCGTGACATCTTGTCCATGCAGTTCTCGTGCACTTTGGCATTACCGCTGCACCGGCTCTTGCTTACTTAAATGTACATCCTGGTTTTAAATACCTTATGAACTTTGCGCAAAACCTCCGTGGTTAATCTTTGTCAATTTACAAACCTCATTATTTTTAATGTTTATCTCTAGACGCTGCGAATAATAATTGTAGCTTGTTTGTATCGGCAGAGTTAATTGGTTTAAGTTTATATTTTAGGTTTGGTAGTTTAGCGTAACCCTTAATTTTATGTCAGATATAATTATTCTAGTCCCAATTGACATTCAAGTAAGTTGTTAATGACTGAAGTGCAAGATTATTGGTTGAAGAGGATTAGAGTTTTAGGTTGAACTATAGGGAACCCAAACAGTTTTTAAACCAAATATTATGTAAGGTGTTCTATTTTATTTGTATGTTTATTTTCATTGTCAGATGTGGTAGCACAACATCAAAACTTCACCGCGTACTTCAAAATTTACGCCTTGTCACCCAAAAAATAAAATTTTGATAAAGAGAAGCCCTTTGAAGAAATTGATATAGTAAACAATGAAAAATATTCATTATAACGTTTTCTTTTTCAATCCGTAAACTGGTTGATGAAACGTCTTCCAATTTTTTTCTCTTTTCCGCCAAGTCTTACCATTAATTGTGATCATTACAAATGATTAGCGGCGATTAATTTTGATTGTTGCAAGATCGAACTAACAAAGGAATTTAAATTGAACTTGAAAGCTGACAAATTAGTAAATCTTTTGTAAGTTGTGAGTGTATGCATTGAAACTGCATTTCATTCATTTGTCATCATTAGTTGCTATTGTATTTCAAAATGTAAACGTTATATTATACTTTACATCACAATGATTAATATTTCTTTTAAATGCAATACTGGTCGATGTAAAAGGGTCATCATATATATATGATGTGGTAAAATGTTATTGTTCATGTCACGTACGTTGTTATTACGAAAATATACTTTCTTATACACTTATGTAAATTAAAGCAAAATAGATCACCCACCCCACACTTATCATCATCCCGGCCCGCTTTACTTTTATGTAGCTCGATCTCATCTCATCAAATCTCGAGATCCATTTAAATAATATTTGATCCGGGCCATTCAGACCTCATCTGCAGGAAGCAAACTAGGTACTACTACTACTTCTTCTGCAACAATTCCACGAAATACTTCGATAGTCTACGGAACGAACCCTACGGCTCTGGCGTTTAGTCGTGGCCTTGAAAAGGATGTCTCACCCATCGACCATCATAAAAAATAACAGGTCATTCACTACAGAAACGATCAACTCGACTACCGTGATCACTTTGGATGCCAAGTCAACAATTTTTTCTATTACAAGTTCCTAGAAATATTATTTAAAAAGTGTTACAAGACTTAAACAAAATAACAATGTCGTGAAGGTTTGTTTAGGTCAACGCATGTATTTCGTGCTTGTAAACACGTTGATTACTGTATACACTAAAGTGCATCTACTAAAAACAGTCGTCCCAAGATGCATTTATCTCCTGAATGGTCTAGTTCTTAACTTTTAACCTCGCTTCAGGCTAGCTGTGAGATGGTAATTATCGTGAATCATGTTGTAGGAGGCGCGTTTAGCAATAAGCCTGACAGCAGTGGGTCAGTTGGAAGTAGTAGCAAGGCAGAGATGAGTCACACACACAGTCTTCTCTAGGTCTCAGACTTAATTACGAGCAACATGCACCGCCTTTACTAGCTGGCGTCCATCTAGCGCGGTGCAGAGATATCCATTGTTCGGTACTTTTAGGCCTTGTTTTCATCCACGTGACGTCACAAAGGGTGTAATGGAAGGGGAAATGCGTATTGACATTGATTTTTATTGACATTGATTTTTTATTTCGTATTGACATTCATTGATTTTGAGATGTCAATAAAGACGAATATTGTTACCAGGAAGATTAGACGAAATGCAGTCCACATCCTCCCCACTCCCTTTTCCACCCTTTTCCTCTTTCCTCCCCGCCCTCCCACTGGCCTTTTACCTCTAAACACCCCCCATTATCTTCATAATTCACCCACTCATTGTCTCGATTAGCCTCGTTGCAAAAATATGAGACGTTAAGCCCAAATATAAATCAAAATCAGAGTTTTAGCACGTATCCCAACAAAATTGGGCTAACAGTAGTGATCCTAATAATACAGTTAGGAAAATACGTGTCTATGTCTACAGCAACATATCAAATCTTAAATCCTTAGGAAAATGTGTAGAGCGACCGGTAATGTCTGTGGATAGACAAAAAGCAACCTTACATTCGAAAATTACGTCACACAGTAATGTCACACAAAGTATCGATTTGTAGGATAACCCGAGTATATTCACTTGACTATTTACATTCTAATAAAGCTCAACTACATGTACTATAAGCACATGTAAACGAACCTGCGTGACATACCACCGATTCTGAGATAATCACGTAGAATTCAGGGGTTGTCTGTGTGTCATTCAAAAATTACGTAGTTACACAAAGTATTAATTTGTAAGATAACCCGGGTACGTTTACTTGACTATACCTTCATATTAAGCTCAACTACATCTACTGTAAGCACATGTAAAGGACCTTGCGTGACGTACCACCGATTTTGAGATAATCACGTAAATTTCAGGAGCTGTCTGCATGTCATTCGAAAATTACGAAGTCACACAAAGTATCAATTTGTAAGATAACCCGGGTAAATATACTTGACTTGATACCTTCTAATAAAGCTCAACTACATGTACTATAAGCATATTAAAAGATACCTGCGTGACGTGCCACCGATTTTGAGATAATCACATAAGTTTCAGGGGCTCCCTGTGTGTCATTCGAAACTTACTTAGTCACACAAAGTATTCATTTGTAAGATAATCCGGGTATGTTTACATGACTTAATATCTTCATATTAAGCTTATAACTACATGTACTATAAGCACATGTAAACAAACCTGGGTGACATACTACCGAATGTGAAATAAACACGTAGATTTTAGGGGCTGTCTGTGTGTCATTCGAAAATTATGTTGTCACACAAAGTAACGATTTGTAAGATAACCCGGGTATGCTTACAGTTTACTTGACTTAATACCTTCATATTAAGTTCAACTACATGTAATTTAAGCACATGTAAACAAACCTGGGTGACATACTACCGAATGTGAAATAAACACGTAGATTTTAGGGGCTGTCTGTGTGTCATTCGAAAATTATGAAGTCACACAAAGTATCGATTTGTAAGTTAACCCGAGTATATTCACTTGACTTGATACCTTCTAATTAAGCTCAACTACATGTACTATAAGAACATGTAAACGAACTTGCGTGACATACCACCGATTTTGAGATAATCAAGTTAGTTTCAGAGGCTGTCAGTGTTAATAAAACAGTGTGTGCAGTGCTTACAAAACCACATGTAAATAACATAATATTCTAACTTTTCTCATATTTTTTTTCATTGTTGAGATGTGATTAAATAACCAGAGTGTCTACGTGATTGTTAGAGAAGTATTTTATCATTAATTTTCTCTAAATATAGCATTTTGTAGCATCTATTTTTCATTTCCATCAACACCTTGAATATGTGGGTGTTTCTTGCACTGCTTATGGAACATTATGTGCAGATATTTAAAATCAATTCAATTGTAACTATTTCAAAGGTTATGACTCCAATTCTTAACTGAATCTCAATAGGAATGGGAACACCTTATTTTTTGTACTATTCATTCATTTCATAATTTGTAGTGTTTTCAAAAATATATAAAGAAAAACCCGAGGAAAATCTGTGAAACGCTAAGAAAACATATCTCTAATGATTGTCAGCCTAGAGGACATCACACTTAACAGTTTCGAGTCTATGACGTCACGGTTAAGTCAGGCGACTAAGGGTGACGTCACCTGTAATATTTTGTGTTGCCCATGACGTCATCAAGAGGCTCTTTCGACTCCGTTATTCTCATACGTGTGCGTGTACACGAAATAACAAGTTCGTTGTGTTCTTGCATGTTAAGAAGGCGCGTATTTGAGATGCTGGCTCTCGATTCAGAAGTATTTTTTTGGTCTTATCGCCTAACTTTGAACCTCTTATAGAACCAGGAAAATATCTTAGAACAGATTTTAAAACATATTATTGGAATGTTCATTGTGTCCTTGTTCACACCAGGAATAAGTAACTTTTCAAGTGAGTTGGGTCTGGTTTTACAAGATGTTCAAAGTTAGGCCGGGCTTAGAGATAAGACCGAAATAAGACAATTAGGACCTCTTGTGAATCCGGGCCCTGGGTTTTGATTTAGAAGATAAATAACTATCTCTATGTCGTTCTGGAAACAAACCCATGAAGATAAATTTGTTTTTTGTATGAAATATGCAGGACACAATAAATTTGTGTCTTAAAATGTTTTCATGTAAGAAACAGAGGCGAACTTAAAGAGTTGTTGACACATACGACTTACGAGGGTCGGGCAAAGATTTTAGGATGGGCCGGGCCTGCCTTACATTGTTGGTCTAGACTAGACTTAAGAACTGTCTATAACACTATTACTATGTCGGTTTTTGTACAATTGTTTTAGTTAATCCTACACCTATAATTCCTCCCCCCCCCCCCCCCCATTTTACAACCATCGATAAACCCTATCATCACTACTCGTTCGTTCGGAGTGAATCGGTTGGAGATCCGCTCTTCTCTGAGGTGGCGAATGTGTGACAAAGTATATAAATCATTCCCTTTCTGAGTTCGATAGTTGTCGCACTTGGCGATAAGTTGTCGCACTTGGCGATAAGTTGTCGCACTTGGCGATAAGTTGTCGCACTTGGCAATAAGTTGTCGCACTTGGCGATAAGTTGTCGCACTTGGCGATAAGTTGTCGTACTTGGCGATAAGTTGTCGCACTTGGCGATAAGTTGTCGCACTTGGCTGTAAGTTGTCGCACTTGGCGATAACTGTCTGTCGTCAAGTACGTTGAACCTTTTTAACGGCCACTTAGTGAAGAAGTAATAATTTGCGATCCCGATTTGTAAATTGACGCGTTTCGATGCTAATATTCGCCCGAGCCGGAGAGAGTAAACACAAACATGCTTTAGAAAACACGCTTTAGTAAACATGCTTTAGTAAACATTGAATGTCATGAACCGAGTAGTTTGCACCTTAACGTTCTTGCCGTGGTCCGGCGATGTTATTCGTTTATCTTGATGACGTCATTATATTTCGTGCTGACCTATGGAGGGACGAATAATACTGACAAAGGAGTTAAGGCGGTTAAGGATACTCAGAGAATTAAAACCGCACGAAATTAACTTTTTTACGTGTTCACCCCAACGTTATGTGTGTGTGGATAGGCACTGTTATATGCATTACATGTTATTGCATCTTGTCTGTTCTATCAATTCCTATTTATATTAGGCCTATGCAATATCTGATGTTTTTTATGTGTTAGCTTATTCTTTATCTCTTATACTGATTTACTTGGTAACGTTCAATAATGTATGAAAGCCTTAGTCTTAATAAAAAAGATGTGTTTCAAACAATATAATTTTGTTAAAGAAACAAGGCAAAATAAATAAAATAAATAAACCTTATCGTGGTGGAACTGGGCACGTTTGCGCGCTTTGGTAGTCGAGAGATGCCGACGGAAGCATTTAGGCTGTTTGAATGTTTTTCTGTTTCAATAAATATTCGCGTTTTTCAAATTAACTTATTTGATTGCGTAAGATGTGTTGCAACAACACAATTACAACAGTTAAATTAGTTAATTTGAAAAACGGAAATATTTCATAAGAAAGAGCATTCAATTTTCTATGGAATTTAGGTTTATTTTGTGACAGAATAAAAGCATTTTGAAGCAATTTTACCAGACAGGAATAGAGAGTTCTACAGATAAGTTCGACACACAGACTTTATTTTAAATTAGTAATAAATAAATAAATTCACATTTAGAGTCTACCCACTCAGTAACTAAACTGATTTGCAGTGGGGGACTTTAATTTAAAGTGACTAAACCAACCCTGTAGGCTTCGAACACCATCGACGAGTGAGCGATAACCAATCAAAGATCGATATTTCAAATACGAAACATATGAATCAGTGATTGGACAGTGCGAACACCTGCGGACAAATGCCAGAATCAACAAGGCCGATTCAGAACAACTTTGAATTTATTGAGTGCTTCCTTTGCTAGGACGGCTCCAAAGTCACCGTTTACTTATTCCTAAGCCAAGAAGTAATGGAATTGAATCCACATTAGAAGTTAAAAAAGTTCTGCCTGAAGCGGGATTTGAACCCGGGACCTTCTGCATTGGAAGCAGGGATAATTAATTAATTTTATTGTTGTTTTCCTGTCCCATGGAAGGACAGGATGGCCAGTGTAGGGTTATGGGCATGCCCATACCCTCTTTAGCCTGGAAGCATGGGGATGCTAACCACTGGACCAACGAGCCACCTAAGTTTTTGTTTTTTCAAATGTACAATTTTAAATTGTAGTTGTAGTTGTTGTTGTTGTACTTACTTCCTTCGTCTCGGACATCACGGGATGAAGCCAACACAAATCCAACGTATAATTCTCTTGGTTCTTCATCTAGGCGTGGACATCATTCCCTTGTCCACTCCACCATCCAGTTCAGTATTGTCTTGTGTTCAACACTTTGTGCTTCTATACTTCGCTCTATACACGCAGCTATAACAATTGCATGCACACAATATATGAAACGGTGTAAATGTTACTCGATTGAAAACAAATATGTCCTATATCATTTGTATATGCTCTATATCATCGTGAAATTGCTCAATCCTTTGGTTGACTACTATGAATAAATGTATTGAATTCACCTCTATAGTTCTATATGACTTTAATTTCATATTATTATGTCTTTTAATGGGTACGTTATATTGCTGGTCAAGTATGGAATCGCTTTTTTGGTTTTTCAAATGTAAACGCCTTAATCTAAGTGTATTGATTAAAAATTATTATTATTACTTTTTTGGGTGTATTATATCTATTTTGTTGTTATTGTTGTTGTTTCTATCTGTGGTTACAGTAGTATTGTTATTATACAGTTTTCCGTTCAGTATTTTAATAAATTTATTTTTTGTGATTTATTGTTGTTCCTACTTTTCATCGTTCGAATTATGTAAAAAATTTGTTTAATATTTGTATATTTAATATCATAATTTCTAAAACATTTCTTCTATTCTTATTACGTCACAAAATTCTCTTCTCCTACTTTAATTTTCGTTTTCATTACTGTCCATCATTTTCATTCATTAATTGGATACCGTACACATAACAAAATTAATTAAACATTTCAGCGAATAAATATCACCTCACGCAATAGTACAATAAACAACAAACAAATTTACGCATCGCGAATTTTTAACACCTTCAAACCTGCGTGCGTGCTTGTATATTACTAGTGTAAGTCACGGCAAGAAAATATAAGTTATATTCGTACTTAACAAAATCTTAACTGTAGCCGCGATACAAAAAATGTATACATGTATTTAATGTTATCCATGTGGTACACAACACAGTTATGAGACTGGCTGCTGTATCGTAATACCAACCATGCAGCCTAACACGTTATGTTCCATCTAGAAGGCAGAGGTATAAACCGTTTGGGCGGCTGTCGGTTAATTATCATATGAGGAAGGAGTAGGTTCACTGTTAACTCCAATTGGAATGGGGCACGCGTCTCGCTCGGGTTTTAGCTCTCTCTCTCTTGAGGAACCGTTGGGCCGAGGACTTGACAATCATCGAATCGTATCATATCGTATCGCGACGCGAGCAACAACGTGGATCGTCGCGAATCGATTCGATATGGACACAGAACAGAACAGAACGCGATCAGTGTAATTAGATCAATGCGTGCGTGATATTAATATTCTGGCTGTCGGTACTCGCGCGGACTAAATGATATGTATGTGTGGTACACTCGTCCAAGCTTTCGAAAGTATTGTATTTATTATTGCAAAATTATAACATAATATGTAAATACATTATAGTCTTTAGGACGGAAAGCAGAGTCGAGTTAAGTTTGTGATTTGTTTATGGTTGCTATGGAGTTTGTTCTTCTTATGGAAAATAGCATGTAATAAAACGATTCCATAGCAACAAATCCTGTACTTAACTTGACACTTGACTCTGCATACGGCTCTTAGTCTTATCAGTTATTATTATTATGTTTTATTGACCGATGAAATGTATATTAAATTTTGGAATGTGTTTTTAAATAAAATATTTAATAATTTAGTAATTATTTAAATAAATAAATAAAATAAATGAGCTAAATCACCAATTTATAGACGATAATAATCCATTAATCAATATATCGGTAGTAAAAACTCTTCACAAATTCAATGGTCTTTATAAACGTCAAAAATTACACAATTAATATTATTGAGACAAATATAAAAAGTCGTTTTATAGACTGTTGTCAACTGTCGCAATTTTTAATTTATTTTTCAAATCTTTGAGTAGTTTATGATATACCTCTTAATGACATCGAAATAATAACAATACGCATCAAACATAATAATAGTGTATTATCCCCGATTATCCTTCGTTAATCAATTTTAAAGTCACATAGCATAGAAGTTTAATAAATGAAATAAATCAACGTTCTCATTATTCGTAATTTTGACTAATGAAAACAATCATAAACAATGCACGAATGTGCACAAAAGATTTTTGTCTTTTTGTGTGACATTTAAAAAAAATACACGTGGTACGTTTTTAAATTTTAAGTTTAGACGTTTAGAAATTTATATGTTATTTAAAACGTTACATTCTCTGTACTGTATTACCACTATCTAGTATTTATTTATGACATGCAATCTTTCTACAACAACACTAGTAGGGCAAATACTTGCTACTTCCAATATTGTTTCTCAACAATTATTACCGGTTCAACTTATGTTTGTAGCTCCAATTAGTCACGACAGGAATATTAATTAAAATGATGTTATAGTTGTTACTATTATTTATTACGATGTGTTATTGTTATTGTTATTGTTGTTGTTTTTGTTCTGTGTTTATATTTAAGTATTGTTTTGGTAGTAGTGTAAGGGAAATAATTTCATATTAAGGCCTACACACAAACATTTCTAAGAAACAACAAATCCTATTTATAAGGGTTGTTAAGTTAATTTTAATGTATATATTTTCTGTATAAACACAGAAAAAAAAATTGTCAAAACCCCAAATCTCTCGATCTGGTAACTATATTTGTTTTAATCGAAATAAATCCCTATCTGTTAAATGTAATGTTACCATTGACGCGCACCGCACTGTAAAGTCGTCACTGCACCGTAACAAGTCAACAAGGCGTTGCACTATATACGTATAGAAGAACACGCGGTGTGCACTCCGCGACAGTCGCAAGGCTACTGGCAATCTTAACCGCGGTTAAGTTGAACCTAATAATGGTTTACCTTCGAAGGAGAACTTCTTTTTACAGTTACACATTCCTACCGCTAGCGGCGCTTTCTTCGCTTACGCGATCAGCTGTAGCTGTAGTAGTACATAGCACACTGGCACGGTCCCAGGTTCGATTCCAGGAAATGTTAGTGTTACGCTGGGAGAGATGTGATGAGATTTATTACAAGGTTACTGCCATGGCTGGACTCAATCGGGATTCTTGGAAGCGATACACATATCTTATTCACTTTCAAACTGTAGTGATTGATTCTTTTCACCATGACACCTACAAAGACTCTTAAAGGTCCGTAATAAAAGTCGTCCCCTATCCTAGGGGCGCCCGGTGTTGCCAGGTAACAGTTTCTTATATAGAAATGCCCCTAGAGGTAGGGGACGACTATGAATACGGATTTTGGACCGGGAGAAATTTAAATTAAAAAAAAAACACGAACAGTAACCACACTTATAAATATAAAAAACACTTACCGGGTTGTGTTAATTTTCGAGTGCCTTCGCGTCTGAGGAAGGGAGCGGATGCTCCCGAAAATTAAAGCAGTTTGGTTAGTGTTTTTTTTTATATATATATTTATGCACGTGGTTACAGTTCGTGGTGTGTTTTTATTTAAGATTCTTTTTACTCTAAATAATATTAACATCCTGTCGGGGCCCGGGGCGAATTTGCTCCAGGGTGACTCTGCCAATCGTAAGAGGCGACGAAATGATCTTTGATTGGTTATCGCTCATTCGTCGATGGTGTTGGGAACCTTCAGGGTTGGTTTAGTCGCTTTAAATTAAAGTCCCCCACTGAAAATGAGTTTCGTTACTGCCGAGTGCAAGGTGGACTCTAAATGTGAATTTATTTTATTTTTATTTTATTTAATGAGATACTAACCCTCCCCTTGTTCTTCAACATAAGTCGTCAGCCTCCTACTTGTCCCTGTCCTCCAATCACTTTACGATCTCATAATATGATCTATCTGTCGAGTATGCCATAAAACCATAAATACTAATAATAATATTCACATTACAATCATTGAATTAGTGATAAACCTATTCATTTTGAGTAGGCCTTCCTTCAATTATTTACTAATCATTGAATCAACTCTGTCCAGGCATGGCAACTTCTCACAAAAAGGCCCAGTAACATTTTAACTGTAAATTTATTGTATCTTTTAGAGAAGGATGAAATCAGAATATAATAAATCCAAACTTGTCTCAGATTTGGGATTATAATGATTTACGGGGAGAAAAGTACCCGTTAATCGGTTTAATAAGGGAAGATTCTTAAAATAATAGACCAATTTCACATGACGAACGTTCCACATAATGAAGGATCCGGAGTAAAACCCCTGAACGCCGGAGGCAAAAATGTTTTGCCCATAATTCTCTTGAAATGTCTGGGAAACGACTTTGAAGTTTGGTCAATACATACTCCTGCGTGCTAGTTAGAAAAGGGTTAACAGCTGCCCCCTAAACACACCCTATTCCAACACTAACGGACGCCTTCTATTGTGATAGTTAAGATGAAGGGATGATCTCAACACAATACTAGAAATCCACGCCGAAATTAATTGTATTTTATTTATATCTTGACGATGTTTCCCCAAAATTAAAAAGTAGTAATTGTTTAAAAGGGAATCTAACACTTTTACCTTTTGAGCTAATGAGTTTTCTTACTCCAAACAAGACTCTCAAACATGTTTTTAGAAATTATTGAACAATATACAAATTAAACCAAAACGTAAAAAGCGCAATAGACAATTTCAAAAACTATATCTAGGACCCTTTGTATGAGTATCATCACGGCCTTCTAAATCTTCAA
The DNA here is from genome assembly GCA_945910005.1 of Isoperla grammatica. Classification (NCBI taxonomy): domain Eukaryota; kingdom Metazoa; phylum Arthropoda; class Insecta; order Plecoptera; family Perlodidae; genus Isoperla; species Isoperla grammatica. Next base: position 38,054,706 of record OX246743.1, read on the forward strand.
GAACAACAATACACAACAATTACAAATCAGTTTTCAAATGTTATATGGTTATATTAAGGTTCATTGATGCATACAAGATCATCATCTACTAACCTTGATTCTATGTTTTTAATTGTTGTTCATTGTTTCTAATAAAGATTTAGAGGTCCGTGATGATAATCATACAAAGGGTCGTAGATAGTTTTTGAAATGGTATATTATAGAAAAGTTAAACATTTGAATTTTTAAACAAGTATGAATACTTTTAGGTATGATTGTTGCACCAAAATATTTTTGGCATAAGAAAACATCCACTGAAGGCCTAATTCAAACCAGCGTATTTGTTATTGTAGACTAGACCAGCAAACAGTCACAGTCACACTCGAATGCTTAGCAATGCCACTAGGTTTATTGCTCATTTGAATACAATGCCAACAATTACCCGGCAGGATTAACATTCGCAATCCACAAAACTAATTCCATACTGCAGTTAATAAATAATCATGTTTACGAACGTCTTAGTTCCGTATTGACCATCATCTAATGTATCTCACTGTGAAATTAAAACTTCGACGTTTTGCCAATGTAATTTGCAAAGATTGTTAATAATTATTATCTGAAGACAATGGATATTGTTTTACGCCTTGTAATGTTAGAAGCAGATGAGGTTCCATTGTTCTCTAATCTAGGATGATCTGCTGTGTACGGTTTTGTACGTTGCATTAAGAAGTTGAAAGTTTGTGCTGCCGTTTTTATGAATTATACATTTCACTATCTTATACACAGATGCTCTATATTTAGACTAAGTGATACAGCCACTGCAACGGAAACATTTGCATTTAGCTGCAGCTACATTTTCAGATTTACACTTTGAGCAGCATCAACGTACGTATGTAAATGTAAGTAAAATTAAACACAGTTCGGTTATTTCGTTACGGTTTTGACATTACTTAAGTTATTCCTGACGTTTCTGGACAGTTTTGGGTCCAGGTTATCACAGAGAACTTCTGTCGGCTTTATTATTAGTGGACCCAGAGCGGTCCAGAAACGTTGTAATAAAAACGAAGTGTCGAAGCCATGCAAAGTAACCACCCAATTGATTTTAATTTTGCGAACGTTATTCGTCGGGTGATCAAGGCCACGCCAGGCAGAAACTGTCTCGATGATTTGTGTTTATATCTTTTGTGTTTTTATCTTTTGTGTTTATATCTTTTGTGTTTCTATATCGACTCCAGCTCACTCCACATTTAATCTTTGCCTTTCTCTTTCCAGGCTTCGTGTACTACCGAGTACCGAGTTGAAGACCAAGGTACGTGTCTACTGTCTAGACAATGATGAAAGTGTCGAAAAAAGTGCCGAAGCACAGTGATCATTTTGCTCTCCTCCCCACCCCCCCCCCCCCCTCCCCTAAATACAAGATAAAATAAAAAGGAACTAAAGAGCAATTTAAGTATTCAAACATTTTTAAGACTTTTATTAAAACAAACCAATAAACTATTACTAAACCAGCTTTCCGTGGACTCTATTAAGAAACTAACTTTGTTTTTGACTTCTTATTATAGATACTAATTTAACGGAGATAACAGTCTGTTCTATTTTTTTTAGTATATCAGTTGTAGATCTAACTTTGTCTAACAAACTTTAACTTTTTGCTTCTAAAACTTAAATGTAAAGCGTGTACCCTTTATGGTTTGAGATTCGCAAAGCCTGGGTCATAGGCAACCCGCTTCCCTTGGTATAGTCTATAGGAAAGGCTATAAAGACCTTGAAGGCTATAGGAGTTCACGAGTTCATTTGGTACGCTAAAGGGCTATAGGAACTCACGATTTCATGTGGTACGCTAAAAGGCTATAAGAACTCACGAGTTCATGTGGTACGCTAAAGGGCTATAAGAATCACGAGTTCATGTGGTACGCTAAAGGGCTAAAGAAATCCAGAGTGCATGTGGTACGCTAAAGGGCTATAGAAACTCACGAGTTCACGTGGTACGCTAAACGGCTATAGAAACTCACGAGTTCATGTGGTACCGGTATGCTAAAGGGCTATAGGAATCACGAGTTCATGTGGTTCGCTAAAGGGCTATAGGAACTCACGAGTTCATATGGTACGCTAAAGGGCTATAAGAACTCACGAGTTCATGTGGTACGCTAAAGGGCTATAGAAACTCACGAGTTCACGTGGTACGCTAAACGGCTATAGAAACTCACGAGTTCATGTGGTACCGGTATGCTAAAGGGCTATAGGAACTCACGAGTTCATATGGTACGCTAAAGGGCTATAGGAACTCACGAGTTCATATGGTACGCTAAAGGGCTATAGGAACTCACGAGTTCATATGGTACGCTAAAGGGCTATAAGAACTCACGAGTTCATGTGGTACGCTAAAGGGCTATAGGAACTCACCAACTAACACGAACAAGGTGATGATAAAGAAGATATCTTTATTACTACTCTTGATTTATAGATAACATGTCGGAGAGTTTACCGGAGAGTTTGTCGGAGAGTTAGAGTTTTATGTCTCTTTGGTGGAGGTGCCGGGTCAATTATTTTAGTAATATTGTATTCGCTCACAACTTGTTGTATCCTTGTTCGGTTTGGATCGTGTGTTCCACAGTAATATTCGTTAAACTGTTAATATAAATAAGCGATAAACGTGTCAGCTCAGAAACCCATTTACAGACAACTTACCTTTATTTAGAGGATTTGACTTAGGATTGGAAGGGGGACGTTCTCTGTAATATAGTTTTACTGAAATATATATACGTACGATTACAGACTTACGGATTATCATTTTAATTCAATAAACATACTTTACATAATTAATTTAAACATAATATATAACACGTATTTTCAGGCATTTTTGCATTTACGATACACTGCAAATTTATTTATTGCACGTAATAACTTCTCTGTACTGTATTTTTTAATAATTAAATGAGCTGAATAGAAATACATTCGCGTCATTTAATGAGACTAAACACTATCTCAAATATTACTTTATCATAAATAATAAATAATACTATTTTTATCTTTAAAAAAATATTTCATGGTGAATATTTTCTTCATTTAATGTTTCATAAGCTTTGCTGTTCCAAACTGTATGTTTCTTTTAAAAGACAACTTCATCTTCCGTTATTTTCTTTGCCTACTATTGTAGAATGATTCTCCGCTGACATTTAAAATGACAGTCATAACAAAGGAATGTTGCTTGACGCAATAATAGAGCACAAGTGTGAACAAACCATGACAAAATAAGCTACAATTCCTAGCTCTTAAGTTGGTTTATGGTAACGTCTTAAGTATGGCATGACCCGTGTTTAAGTCAAACCTTTCCGTGTATTTGTTATTTGAAAATGATTTCAAATTCTACTTTAGCTGATTTTTTAAATACTCTGGTAACAAAACTTATAAAATACTCATTTAACAATCTTTTAATTGCAGCTTCAACAAAATAATGCAATGTTATTGAAAGATTATAAATATTTGAACATATTTCTTTAAAATCTTTTAAAATGGATCAACATCCACATTGATTTTGTTTTTGAATTCTTAAAAATTAATGTAAACATAGTTTATAATTTTGAAGAACAACTTTTTTACTTGTTTTTGTTTATGTTAATAAAATACAAGATTGTATAATATAATATAGATAGGCTACACACAAATAGAGCTCGTGATGTCAAAATACCATAGAGCTCGTGATAATAATCGAATAACACATCATAGTAATCACATTATCAGTTCGACTTTAATTGCATTAAGATGGGTGGTTTCTTCAATTAGTAATCACATTTGTTTTATTTTTAAACTCTCATATATTAAACTATACACATTTTATAAAATTATAGTGTAACTTATGTAAAAATCACTTGTTTCGTAAAAACGATGCATATTTATATTCCACTGAGATGTGGTTCTACACAATACTACTCGTTTAGTAGAAAGCCCGTAATTATACTAGTTAGTATTACTTTTTACAAGATATTACAGTATATTATAAAAAGGCACTTTTCACAGTTTCACAGTGTTCTGTATGATCAATGCTCTTGTTGTTTCCATTGTTCGGCTGAATATCACAGTCATTTGTTTTAGGATTCAAAACAACGGTATGTTCAATGCACTGTATGCACATTATGTTGGGTAAGAGAATGTACTTCACAAGTTACATTCTCATGTAGAATCGTGTTACTTTAAACGAAACACATAAACTATGTAAATCAGCATGTTAAAGTTGTGTAGAATAGTTTATCTTCACATATTTATAGACTTTGATAGGGGCAAAACTCTTTTGGTGTAAGTTAATGTAGTATCGCACAAAGCTTATCTACATAATAACTTTTATTCCAGAATATTTGTCAAACTATGCACTAAGAAGTGGCAAATTTGTTTGAAGTAAAGTCATCTTTCAATCGGCCTGTGTAATTACAATGCAAAATCACATATTCTTACGTCAAAATCATTCAATTGTTGCTTCGCATTATGACCTTCCACTTTTAGTTTCATAGTGCTAGCAAGGAAGAGGCTATCTACATCGATCATGTGTTGAATTTGCCCTCAAACAACCACACACAACTAATTGCTGCTAATTATGACTTCATTCAATTGTTTAGACAGTCAGTTGTTAAGAATTCCCTGTCTGATCTTACCAACATTTACGTTTGTTCACGAATGTTGTATAGTTGATTATAAGTTGATCTGAATGGTGATCAGAAGTCTGCTGGTATAGTTTTCATCGTCGTATCACAATTTGAACTGATTCAAACTGAGTTTAAAAAAGGGCAAATGTAACAGTTGATTTATTTTATGTAACCACGATGACTATTTTGATGATGCCACGTATTCAAATCTGTTGAACTAATGTCAGTTTGCTACTAACAGTCCCGCATATGCCACTCTATTTAGATAGACGCTTAGCTAACTTCCAAGATTATGTGTCACTTCCTATCGTTGTCTTCGTATACATCCAGGCCTGACATTTCTCTCTGGGTTGCTCACTGATAGAACGTCTAAGAGTTGATGTAAGACACAGTCCAAAAGCTGACTCCTAGTTGGTTAACGAATGCCAACCTAAAAATTATATTATACATCCAGAGTGACGTAAAAGCTCATCTTCCTCTTATTGCTCTTGTTTCCTCTCTGGTTTCCTCCCAAGAGTTGATGACTTGAAATACAGTCCAAAAGCTTGTTGGTTGTCGATCAGCTAACCTCAAAATGATACATCCAGACAAAGTCCACGATTATCTCCCTTGTTTGCTCTCTGGTTTTCTCCCAAGAGTTGATAACTTTGAAATACAGTCCAAAAGCTTGCTCCAAGTTGGTTTATGATTACCTATCTATCGAGGCTATGAAATACATCCAAGCTTCCCTCTCTTGCTTTCTGCTTGACTCTCTAAGAGTTGTGACGTGAAACACAGTCCAAAAGCTTGCTCCAAGTTGATTGACGATTAACCTTCCAGACTATGTTAAACATCCAACCTTCTCTCTCTTGCTTTCTGCTTGACTCTCTAAGAGTTGATGACGTGAAATACAGTTCAAAAGCTTGCTCTAGCTGGTTGACGATTACTCTCGGGGCTATGTTATACGTCCAACCTTCTCTCTCTTGCTCTCTGCTTGACTCTCTAAGAGTTGATGATGTGAGATATCCAGTCCACGGTCTGGGCCACCCTGTGGTAGATGCCGGGCTGGCCCCTCTGAGCGCAGGAGTATCCAGCGGACACGATGCCGATGAGGAACCAGCGTCCAGTCTTCTCCATCATAAGTGGACCCCCGGAGTCGCCCTGAGACATACACAATATGTAGCGCATTTCTTGCCGCAGTTATTGTTTATTTTACAGTTGTACAAGCTGGGAGGACGATAGAAAAGGCCCAAACACATACAATCAAATGCATAGTCGTTCCTCACGTGCTCCTCAACTCAGCCTTTCATCAGACTCGCCCAACCACCAATCACAGAGCAGCATTGCCATGTGAACTGCTCTGTGATTGGTGGTTGGGCGAGTCTGAGGAAAGACTGAGTTGAGGAGCACGTGAGGAACGACTGTGCATTTGTATTTGACCCATAGTGTCTAACATCCTTTACAAAATAATATTTAAAAATATAGAGAGTGGCCACATAAGAGTGGCATAATCTGAGCCATATCCTATAGGTCATACATATTTTACTTTATACACATGTGAAGAGAAGTGTTATCGTAGTTGTGTTGTTCCTGGAACCCAACAAAGAGACCACAATCAAAATCTCAAACTTTTATGATACCACAAACGGAAATAAAGATGTATCCAGTCACGAAATATGCAAATCAACTGTTTATAACTATCTTTGCATCTGGAGTTCAAATCCAGAATATTCAGTGTTGCTAATCGGTATTGTTGCACATACAGGTTGAAGGGCTACAGTAAAAAAAAGCCTGAAGGTATTAGAATAGCTGTATTTTCATGAAGAGGCTTGATTGTCAGTCAGGGAAAACAGCAATTAGACACAGAATTTTGTCCTGTGGCTCTTTGAGGTTAATCAGCTACTACAGCGGTACGAAGAGCCGGAGGTTCTTGGTTCGTGTTCAAAATTGTACGTATCGTCTTGAGCCTCTCTTAAAAGTACTTAAAAGAAACATGAATGTTAATGGGCCTAGTTTGTCATATTCAAATTATCGTAAAGTGCTCCATTCTGGTTGGAGAAATTACGACATGCAAGAAATTCTCTTTTCATCGTCTTGTTTCCCTCTCGCTGGGGACATGGGCAATATATTGCAAACTGCAGTTATGGTAACCTTTCTTGCACCAACAGGTTTAGTCATAATGGCTAATAGAGAGCCACTTAAAATAATATTACATCTATTATACTCTCCATGTCCTAGCGGTAAAGTTGTCAATGGGTGTTACTGCATCTGGTTGTCCTAAGGTGCAATACATTTAAAAGCTTTCGCACGAAACCTGCCCGTCGGACAAGTTGTCCCTCTTCAAAATCACTAACTTGGTAGAACGATAGTTGGGGTGGAATTTCTAAAGACTATCGCTCAGTACTTCATTCCAGTTTTCAGCTTTTAACTAACGCCGTGTCCGAACGCGTTGTTTGTTGCTTACTCCAGTTCTAGGTCCAGATTTGACGTCATCAAGGATGTTTACCCTCCGTACATTACTTGTGATTGGACGATAGAGCCGGCTTGCGGACACGTCGTAAGGACAACTTAGAGTGCTATGGTCAGGGGAGTGGGGGGTTGTGAAGGAAGTGAAAGGCGGTGTCTATACCCACCTGGCACGAGTCCTTGCCTCCCCCCCGGTAGCCGGCGCACATTGCTTGTGATTGGACGATAGAGCCGGCTTTCGGACACGTCATGAGGACAACTTAGGGTGTAATGGTCAGGGGAGTAAGGGGAGGTGAAGGAAGTGATGTCTACTCACCTGGCACGAGTCCTTGCCTCCGCCCCGGTAGCCCGCGCACATCATCTCGTCGTAGATGATGACGTTGATGCCGTTACTCTTGTGCCATCGTTAGGGTGTTATGGTCAGGGGAGTGGGGGGTGTTGAAGGAAGTGATGTCTACCCACCTGGCATGAGTCCTTGCCTCCGCCCCGGTAGCCCGCGCACATCATCTCGTCGTAGATGATGACGTTGATGCCGTTACTCTTGTGCCATCGCTCACACAATCGATTGTCGATGACGGGAACATCGACCGCTTGGAGAGTCTTCGGTCGCAATCGAGACCCTGGAAGAAAACGGCCACACGGGGCAAATCAGACACTCTTAACGTACCTGGTTCAAGACACTAACACTACTCGAATACAAAAATTGATTTCACAAATCTTAGACAGGGAAAATAATGGTAGTGGTAATACCAGCACTTTGCAGTCAATATATTAAACACAAATGAAAATAAATATGTATATATATATCTGTAATGAAGACGGGGTCTGGGGTAAAGCCCCAGCCATTTTTCTGGGTGTTACCGATAAGTAAGTTTAAATGTATTTATATATCTGTCAGAAGACGGAGTCTTGGGTAAAGCCCCAGCCATTTTTCTGGGTGTTTCCGATGATAAAGTTTAAATGTATTTATATATCTGTAATAAAGACGGGGTCTGGGGTAAAGCCCCAGCCATTGTTCTGGGTATTACCGGAAAATAAGTTTATTCCTCAGATCACATGTATATTTGATGACAATTCTGCTGTTCCTCGGCGGAGAGGGGGGAAGGGGTAATACTGTTGACCCCCTTCCCCTATTTGGACGCCGCTGGTACAATAGCGGCCTTTACACGTACACTCTTGCGCGCACGCTTGCGTGTCGCGTTCTTGTGCAGAGGAAAGTCAGCGCGCAAAACCGTGGGTTGGAGCGCCGCGCAAGAGTGTGGTGTCTAAAACTGCATCACACTCTTGCGCGCACGCTCCGCAGGGAAACGAAAGCGCGCGTTCAAGAGTGTGCGTATAAATGCCAATCCCTTCGTCTTTACCACACTTTTGCGTGGCGCGTGGAGTGTTTGGAGTGTTCAGATGATTCACGACGTTCTTTCCCTTGCAAGCTTGCTTTTACACGGACAGTTTTACCTGCACTCTTGCGCGCGCGCAACCCTCAGATGATTCGCGACGTTCTTTCCCTTGCAAAGCATTTGCTTTTACACGGACAGTTTTACCTGCAGGAAAGAACGCGCGACAACGAATCCTGCGCGCAAGAGTGTACGTGTAAAGGCCCCTAATGAGTCATATGTTACCTGCTTGCAAAGCTCCCCAGCCGGCCGCCCAGCCATACTGCCCTAGGAAGTCTGCCCCCTTGTCTGGTAGGCAGATGGGCGCGATATGAGGCATGTACTGGACGGGACGGTCAAGCCTCAACACTGCCACGTCAAAGCGGTCGGCCTGGGGGGTGAACTTGAAGTAGGGATGCACCCTGATCTCGCGCACCCCGAACGTGTACGCGGGTAGAGGCTCCACCGCTGAGTTGATGACGTAGTCGCCCAGGGTTACCTGGACTTGACGAGCAGACGCCCTGGGAAACAATACGACATTAGTGATTCACAAATACTGACGAAATTTCAAAATTGATCCCATCTTTCTCAATTTAAAAAAAAGTAAAAGGAAACGATATGATACTTTCCCCTAGTTTTTGTCAAGTAAAAAATTATGTGACCCAATAGATTTTGTTTTTTAATTCTACACTTTTCCATCCATTTAAAGAAAAATTATATGTTTTGACTAGTATTCACTACATTGAAATTCAATTTTAGTTCTAGAATAACATGTCTATGTATGTGTTACACTGTATTTAGTTTGTCACAAGAAAAGTATTAGTTCATTTTTTAATTGTAATTAGCAACAAAGAAAAAATTCAAAATGGTTTTGTTTTCCCGAAAATACAATTTCATGGAGATCTAGTGAGCTGAAATCTGAAACTGTAGACATGTAATCCAAAGTTCACAAAAAAACACGAAAACAAGAAAAGTAATGAGTGAATGATGTATATACGAAAATAGAGCGAGATGGGGGTGATGTGTGGTGTAAGGAACGGTAGCATGTTACCGGCACGTAGCCTACTGCCGTCGAATAGCTCAAACGGTACCGTCGGCTCTCGGTGAACGCTGAAAGGGTCAGTCATTGTATTCAGTGTTTCTGTCAGTGTCGCCCACCTGTAAGTCAAACTACGTAAGTCAAAAAACTACAATGTCAAAGATATATCCCCAAGTCCATAACAGGTCAAAACAATTCCATATAAATAAAAAAATTGAATTAAAAATTGAATTCCAATTCCAGAATTTAACAAACACATACACTTAACTAATTTTCATACATATTATATTTACAACTAGCGTATATTGAGTGGTAGACAAAACGCCACGTGCTTTGTCTGTCAGTGTCGCCCACCTGTAAGTCAAACTACGTAAGTCAAAAGACTACAATGTCAAAGATCCCCAAGTCCATAACAGGTCAAAACAATTCCATATAATAAAAAAAATTGAATTAAAAATTGAATTGCATTTCCAGAATTTAACAAACACGTACTTAAGTAACTTTCGTACATATATTATATGTACGAATAGAGTATATTGAGTGGTAGACAAAACGCCACGTGCTTTGACACTCTACGTAACGTATTTGCTTCATACTCAAAGCTATATTACCACTGTCTCATTCATCAACCCCAAATAAACTTTCTGTTTACTATCACTAAAAATAAACAACACCATTTTCAGTAGGTTTCTATATTTTAATAAGGAATTCATTCATGTTTCATAACGATTTGTAACAAATTAAAACATTAAGAGCGTTCGGAAGTAGTTTTGACGTTTTTTGTCAACTTATTTCTCTTAAACAAATGATATAGGATGATTATAAAAATTTTCCTACTTTCAGAGGGATGTCATATCTCCGCATGGTATTAAGTACATTTGTGACAAGCCTGCTCATAAATAATATACTCACGTTTGAATTATGCAAATAAATTACTTTCATCGAAAGTGTTCGTCGAAATAATACGGAGAATCTGTTGAAAAATGGGTACATTATTTTTGAATAGGTTGGTCACAAATGTACTTAATACCATGCATAGATATGACATCCCTCTACAAGTGTGTAAATATTTATAATAATCCTACCATTAGTTTAAGAGTAATTAGTTGACGGCCAATACATCTGTAAAACTCCTACTGCCGAAAGCTCTTAATTTAATTTTTAACTTTGAATCAAATTGTGCTATCTGATATTTGTTTTGTTAGGTCGTGAAACAGATACTTACAGATAGTGTCCGCTACTGTCTCGGATAGTATAGTAAAGTGTGTGTGTGCCGTGCTGGGTTACCTGGCGACGCAGTGACCTGCAGTGACCACGTGGTATCGGTTCACCAGCGACCCGCCGCAGCGACTGGACCCAATACGGATGTATGCCTGGAATCACACAAATACTAGGTTGCATTTCTATGCCACATAGTTCACACAGTAATTCTTATTTATTTATTTTTATTTTTAACTGTTTTGTTTAAAAATGGTTTACATAGGAAAAAGATAAATATAACTAATTACAGGAAAAAATGTAACAATGAGGATAATTTAAGAGAAACAAGACAAAGGTACAATAGAAAGAGAGAACATACAAAATTATATATTGAAAAATAATAATAATAATCTAGGCGATATGAATGAGTGAGTTGAATGAATGAAAGAATGTGTGAGTGTGTGCAGTGGTGTGAGTGCTGAGTGAATAGAAGATGCCTCGTCCCATGGTTTGAACCAGAAAAGCAGAAAACACTTCATATCCAATTACAATATATTATGTTGTTCAATGCAACCACGATTCTTGGTAGCTTGTTATCTACAGTGATCGGTGAGAAAGGTTCACATATGGAAGACAACCAAGAACCATAATGCGCAGACACACACATTAACAATCTATATCCAACAAATCAAATTAGTTAATATGCCTCAATCATCATCTTGCAAAGTAAGTGTATCGAAGAAATTAGGTCACATCACGAATTATTGTTCACTTTCACTAGACATTCTTTGTTTTATTTATAGTCGAACGTTAACCATGTTTATTGTTAATTTAGGTATTCGCGTGTATTGCTATGATTATAAAGAGATACCTTTCTTAAGTTTCAACCCTCGACAATCTAACTGTCGCTTTGGGCACCACGCAAATCTTTGTGGGAAACTAGACAATTTATGTCCGTAGACTCGTTAGGGTCCATTGACTAATGATAAATTACCCACGAGGGTTTGACTTTTCATAAAATTGCTTAGATTGAGATATGTATAAGTTTTGTTTATGAATTACTTTATTTGCGTGTATCGTATACAAGAGTCAGTGAAATGCATTTTGTTGTATAGAGAGATACAAAGAAATGCCTAGACACTATAGCCTTAACGCACACTCATACTCTCACATTCTTATCCAAAGATCTTGCTTATTATGCTATAGTGTGAAGTATGTTTTGATATTGTTCATAGATAGGTCTACTATGTAGATTAAGGCTGGTCCACACAGATTCTGAAGACATAATGCATAAGGTTTTAAGACGTTGTTTTAATAACAACAATGAAAACAACGTCTTAAAACTAAAACTTTGTGTGAACGCCAGTACGTGTTCCCTATGATCCAACTTTACGACTACGCGTTAAACCTTAAATCGTATGTCTTAAAAATCTGTGTGGACCAGCCTTTACAATGAAAACATTAATTTCTCAGTGTTGTGTTGTTTTTCAGGAAAACATATTGGTTTTGTATACTAAACCTCTCGATAGGTGTTAACTGTTCACTCACTTATGACTGTGAAAAATCTTAGGGAAAATGTACAGTCAAGATTGTCGGTGATGGGAGCCAAACTCATGGTGCTCATGGCTACCTGAATATTATTATTTGTAGAGAGATTGAATTTATAATTTATCAAGATCACATTTATAAGATTGAGGACAATTTATCGATTATCAAGATAATGAATGGGAAAGAAATCTATACAAAGCTGCTTTTACTGTTTTCGAATTACTATTTTACCCTTTGACATTTGAAATCAATGCGGCCGGTGTTTCGTTGACCTTTTGTGACCTTCTCAGGAATGTCGTGGAATAAAGAACTGTTCAGACGTCACAGATATCAATAATAAATACCAACTCAAATTTTAGAAGGTGGATACGACAGAGGTGGGGTTTTTTTAATGTGGTGATGGGTTCCTCCAAGAAGGGTCCTCGAACGTTACTGCAGAGAGTATAAAAACCTTTTTTTCAATTTTTTTTACAGTTTTTGCCACGTTTTACAGAATAGCAAAGGTTTGTTTTTTGACCTACTCGATGTATTCGGATCGACACCGATCCAGAATTAGTCGTTCGTTTGATTTTTTATTCGAGATCAGTTTACTCCAAGCATGTTCGTCCGGTACCAAGTAGATTGATCTAGGGTAGAAAGATCATGATTTTCTTACTCGGTCCCAAATGAAGAATGGTTAGACTACAATACTTTGCTCGTTACATTTTTTATTGTAATTTTGTCTTTATTCGCAGAGTGTTAATACATTCAGTATAGACGTTACGTATGTATGGCATATTGCAAACAGCTTACCTTTAGCTTAGCCTTTAGAATTTCTTTCAAGTAAAAGAAAGGATTATGTAGACAATATGTAATGTAGAAATACTGTAAACAAATTTGTGTAAAATAGGGCAAATACAAATTAAATATTGGGGACAAATAATATATATATCTAGGGTCTAGGGGTCAAGGCACCTACCCTTCAAGTGAGACACCTGTGTTCGATTCCCAGTCGGGGTTGTTTTTTTAATTTCTGGATTTCTCCACAAATATATTGGTATATATGTGGTTGGTTGTGTCAGGCCTGGCTAGCCGGCAACGAAGACATTAGCCCAAGAAATGGAGAACCTCGCTACTCCCCCCTACCCAACAGTTAATGTTGGAAACGGGTCAAGATAATATATATTTACTTGTATATATAATGTGGAGCATTTATTCTCCGTTTATTGTACTGAATTTTTTGTTTCGTATCACACTAACAAGACATAAAATGCTGCATTTTGAAAGTTGTAAAATAAATAACTAAATTAGCGCCGTTGTTAGAATATAAGCAAAGCCCCGTATTGAGTTTCATATAGAGACCGACCACATTTGCATACGGTCGGTCGTGCCCACTAGGTTAGGATGTCCCTCAGCCATTGTCAACGTCCGTGTTCCACCCACCCACCCTCTGTCTCTCTCCTTGTATGTGAGATATGCCCACACCGACTCAGTCACGTGGGAGACAGACTTAGGTCACCGGGACAGATCCGGTCAGGTTATGCTTTCTACGCCTTATTCCGTGATCAGTTCAATTCCAGGTTGAGGTAAAGGATTTTTAATAACGCCTGGAAATAATTTCTCTGTACATAGATGTAGATCTGTGATTGTAAGCGTATAGTGACGAATTGGAGTTGACGTAGTATACAGTATAATGCCCCTTCTTGAAAATACGCCCACGGAGTTCAATTCCAGTAAGAGGCAAAGGGTTTTTAAAAACATGTGGAAATAAATTCTCTGTACATAGATATAGATCTGTGAATATACGCCTAACGGGTGACGAATTGGAGTCGACGTAGTATACAGTATAAAGTACCCCTTCTTGAAAATTCACCCACGGAGTTCAGTTCCAGATTGAGGCAAAGGGTTTTTAATAACATTTAGAAATAACTTCTCTGTACATTGATGTGGATCTGTGAATATACGCCTAACTGGTAACGAATTGGAGTCGACGTTATATACAGTATAGAGTACCCCTTCTTGAAAATCGATTGGTTAGATAAAATAGATTTGATTATTTGGTAATCTATTTGGAGGCTTTCACCGCCGGAGTCAACTATACTATACTATCGAGGTTTTCCAGATACAACCGTGTTTTGGGATAGTGGGTGTTATTCTGATAGTAACACTGTCCAGGGTTCATATTTTTGAAATTGTTAGATTTCTGTGTCAGCACTCCCCAAAGGTCCCAGAAGAGTTTTCAAATATTCTTAAAATTTCTTCGGTTAAAAAATAAGTCCGACAGGAGATTTTTTTTATATATATAACTTGTCCGTCATCCACAAAAGAAGGATATAAGCCGACGACAAAAAACTTATTTTGAGACAATTGGTACAACTCTATCTCCATTATTCCAGACACTGAATTTCACTCCGTTATCTGTGAAAAAGAGTTTCAGGAGACTGTGTTTTTTATTTTTTATTTTATCGAATTAAATTTTAACAATATATTAGAAGCTGCATTCTTCCCGTCTGTTTATAAACGAATTTTAATAACTGCTTTCCCGCACCCGAAGCGTCATAAAGAACGAACGTAATTGCTGCAGTGAAAGTCATCGAAAGTTCTGCGCCAACTGGCAATGAACTCTGTGAGTCTGTCAATGGCAAGGATGATGTTGAACGGGGGGGGGAAAGGCTAAACGCTAAACTAAACCTGACTAACTTGAAATAGTGGTTGATCGCTGATGTGATTACGATAGGATATTGTACCCGCCTTGTTGGGCTTTCTTCGTGTTACCGTGTCGTGCGGGTGGTTGGCTTCGTTCCTCTATCGAAATATTGTAGTAGAACTCAATGAACAACAGTAATATATATATATATATATATATAATATATTTTGTAATTTTTTTATTTTTAAAATCTATTTTGATAACACTACGAATTACTATATCGTAGGAAAACTGTTCAGAGACAACTAAAAATGTAAGTTATTTGAAAGCATGTTAACCTAGTATTCACTCAAGTATTATCAAGTTTTGAATTTGAAGTCACTAGGTTTTGGGGGCAATTGCAGAGAATCAACATCTTCCACTTTTATTTTTGTCACTCGTATAATTCTTTATTTTGTATAAGATAACAATAGTGGATACTGAAAAAAGCTTTGAATCATCTTCGCATACACACTGAAAATAATGTATGTTATTAAAGTTGATCTTTGGCCAACAGAACTCAACGCAACTCCAGGAATTACACATTTAAAAAACTTATCTTTCTGTGACGTGCTTAGCATGTACAGTGATTTTTAAAGTCTTACCCAAGATTGTTTGAATAGAATAAAGAAAAATAGCTCATTCCATGTTATTACCTGACATACGCTTTGAACCACTATCATTAAGGTTTTTTTCGATTTCAAGTCTGATAACAAAAGATGATGATCTCACAACAGCTGTGCGAACAATGCTTTGTATTGTCGTATTGTGTTATAAGGTCTACCTCAACTAAGTGATTATGACAGAAGAAATTTTCACGGTACGCAAGCATAACCACGTTAGATGGGTTAAGAGGTTTCTTGGACGTGACATAACCTACAAATAGGCTAATCGTGACTTGAGCCTACTTTCCTAAAGAGATTATTGTTGTTGTTCATTGACTGTTGGACGGTTGTTTTAAGTGCGATGTTGATGGGAGAAACGATTTGTGGGTGATAGAAACTCGTCATCTTATAATACGGGATTCCGGACCATACTACGTTGTTTCATGTCCGAAATATATTAATTAACCCTCAATACTCTATTATTAAGCCTGACCTGCCGGCGGAAGCCTATGCTTCTGGTAGGGCCACCCAAGCCGGACGGGTCGAGGGGTAGAAGTCAACCGAAATCCAATCCACATTCTCGCCTTTCCCTTTTTCTCCCCTTTACGTCCTATTTGTCCCTCTCCTCCAATCACCCCCTGAGCATATGATCGAGCTGTCGAGTTGAACACCAAATAATAATTATAAATAATCATTAAATATTTGACTGGTTATGTTAGCGAAATGTAATTAACACGATGTGTTGTAAGCACAATATTGGATCTTTCCCAGACGTCCTTTGAAGAACTGTTATTATACGACAACACTGACAAACTTTTCAAATTTCTTGACCAATTTTAAAATACTTTGCATTACAAAATATTATATCAAATACAATTTAATCACAATTAAATTAAATATAATTTTATATTAAGTTATTTACAAAAAAGACAAAGTATGTCGGTAGCGCCAAAACCTAACCGTTCCTATTTCAAATGTCGGATTAATTGTGAGTGTCTAGTGATTGGGCTAAGTTATGTTCTCGCGTAAAAAATGTTGCTTTCACACCATTCTAGTAAATTAATTTGTAGAAGCAATATGTCGGTAGGACCACTAAAAATAAATAACTTTCGATATTTTATTATGTCAGGTTTCCATTTCATTCAATACAAGTTTCTTGTAATTATGCGGGTTTGAGAAAAGATATTCACATCTGCTCGAAGAACCACGCTGAAACTTTCACGGTGAAGCTGAATAATTCAATATCTTGAACAGTGTTGAGATTTATCTACAAATAACGTATCATATTTGTGCAACAATGGCTAATCGAGACGATTCGACGCCCTCATGAAATTGATGTGTTTCATTGAGTGAAGTTAATAGAAGGCACATTTAGAAATAAATAAGATTGTATTTTTGTCTCTTTCGTCATGTTCATTTTCACATATCCTCAAGCTTACACATTCTCGCTATACTCTCCTCATAACTGGCATCCACTGAGTCTAAAAAATGTATAATTAAATATCGTCAAACAAAATGTATTATCTAACAAAAACGGTATCAGCAAAATGTTTAAGACACTGGCGTTCCCGCAGTTTTTGGGACCTGTGTCGGACCAGTAAAGCGGGCGCGGGGTGGATTACGACTGGTGAATGTGCGCAGAAAATGAAATTTATAGCTAGATCCAAACAAAATGTATCGTTTAATTCATCGACGTCATCACCGTTAATTTCACTTTTTTTTTCTTCATATTACTAAAAACAAACGGGACCGTTTCGTTCTTGCGCCGGTAGAATCCAACCAGCTCTCCTCACTACAAGAGCAAGACCAGAGAACAGTAATTGACAACAGAGCACGTGGCCCTTGCAAGGTCTGATGGGTTTGTGGTGAGTTAGTGAATCATTCGAATCATCGGAACATCGCCCATTTAGAGCGAGCGGTGAAACTCGTCCAACGAAAGTGAGACGTGCCTGGACTGAACTATAGGTGGCAGTGTGTTTAGATCGCAGCGTTCAAAACAACAACTGAATGTCCAGGAGCCCGATTCTCTAAATCTGTGGTAAATTTCTCACCGGTTTCTGTCGTTACGGAAGGCGAATGGATGGCTGTGATTGGGTCACAGCCTTCTCATAACGACCAAAACCGGTGATCACATTATCGTTGACCATAGAGAATCAAGGCCCTGGTTCAGAGATAGATCTTGGTTTGTAGCAGCGATCATAACAATGTCCAGATGGTTCAGAGATAGATCTTGGTTTGGAGCGGTGATCATAACAATGTCTAGATGGTTCAGAGATAGATCTTGGTTTGGAGCGGCGATCATGACAATGGCCAGATGGTACAGAGATAGATCTTGGTTTGGAGCGGCGATCATGACAATGGCCAGATGGTTCAGAGATAGATCTGGGTTTGGAGCGGCGATCATAACAATGGCCAGATGGCTCAGAGATAGATCTTGGTTTGGAGCGGCGATCATAACAATGGCCAGATGGTTCATAGATAGATCTTGGTTTGGAACGGCAGAGATAGTTGCAAATTGAGCGCTACTATTTCGGTGGCGAATATAAATTGCTGATTGATGTGCGGGAGAGTGAGATCGCGACTACGTGGGTCGTTTAGCACGTGATAATCATACAAACAAACCTAAAACGACGACTCAAGGTTACAACAAATACAATTTGAAAAGCGTGAGAATTTAATGTTTTCCTTTCCTTTCGTACAATTAAAATTAAATTAAATTTTAAAAATTTGGAATGATGCGGGTGTAGATATTATCAAGAGCTACAATTGTTATGAGAAAAGGGTGAAACATTAATGAAATTGGAACATTTCAATAATATCACAACTAAATTATCTAATTCTTTGTTCCAAAGTACAATGTTGTTGTGTACACAAACGTATGAAATTCAAACAAAAATAGTGTTTACAGATGTGAATAAGTTTTTGGACGACCATAAATGTAAGTGCGATGTGTGAATGTGTGAATGACGAAGCTGCCGAAGTCCGCCTCATCCCCCCCAACTGTCCTCCGCTGCGCTCCAAGCGATGGACCCAGCTTTCCAGACACCCCACAACGTGTGAATGTGTGAATGTGTGAATTACGTACCTGCCAGGGGAAGCTGCCGAAGTCCGCCTCATCCCCGCCAACGATCCGCCGATGCACTCCAAGCGATGGGCCCAGCACCCAATGGACACTCCACAACAATGTATGAATGTATGAATGTGTGAATGTGTGAATGACGTACCTGCCAGGGGAAGCTGCCGAAGCCCGCCTCATCCCCACCAACGATCCTCCGCTGTGCTCCAAGCGATGGGCCCAGCTTGCCAATGGACACCCCACAACCTGTACAACAACAACACGTGGAGACGATGTTAACAACATTGGACACCCTTGATGTATCTCCCTAACCGTTCTGTGAGTCCTCCCTTGTATAGCCAGCCTTCATCTTCAAACATGGCATCTGTTCAAAAGCCATTACGATCCCGTTTGAGCCAAGCAGGGTAGAATAGACCCGTGGTGACTCTGCCAGTCGTTAAGGCGAGAAAATGATGTTTTGTCCCTTTTCCTTCCTCCCACTGTCCCACTTAAGATTCTTCTTCCCAGTTGGTCCTGCCCTCCCTTGCTGGAGTCCCCTTATGACGACCCCCGCGATTTATAATGGATCTGATTCGGAAGACGTCATATGACCTAAGCGGTCGAGTATGTAGTTAAACACAAAATACTCGAATTAATCTAAAGCCATTACAAAGTGCGAGGATCAAAGCCTCTACTGAGTACATTTTTTTGGTAATATATTTCTAGAATCCCTTTTAAATAGTGTTTCGTACCACTAAGCTATTTTGTTCTTTGAATGAATTTAGTTTCAAATTATGGTAATATCCATAAACGCCGTCTAAAATTATCAAGAGATAGAGCTGATGTATAACATCATCTTCTGCGTCATTTTATGTTTCAACACATTTAAATATTCAACAATTGTAAGGTTAACAGTCATCATCTTTGCTCTAGTTCATTTTGTTGCCATTAGAATAAATACCGTGTATTTTTAGTGCCGTATTATGCAGGTATTATCCACACGCTCCTAATATGACAATACAAAAGCTACAACTTAACTTTGCAAGAGTAATAATTTACGAAACACAATAAACAAGTTTATGGGCTCCATTATATAAATTACGAAACGTAATTTTCAATAAGTCATTGTACAGACGACTCCAGGTACAAAGAGAGACTCACAAACGCGGCTAGAGTGTAATAGGAAGTAAGATTGGATTATTTATGTTTGTTTTCCTTTAGATTTCCCACAGGGGAAATTGGACACTTGTTTCTCGTTCGTCTGTAAATAAACAGGTTAGACAATGGTATAGTATTGTTATCGTCACAATGAAGAATAATGTTAGTTCACTAGATTGCATTCAGTAGAACCAAAGATTACTGAGTGGTAGAACTCTGTCTTAATGCTATTGTTATTACAAAGAGATGGAATGAAACAGTGTTGCAACAATATAAAATCGACATTCGGATTCAAGAAGTTGAAAACAGAGTTTTAATTTGCAATAATAATATTATACGATCTGAATAGAGAGGGGGAACTGGAATCGTAGGTCAACAACTAGATAGTTTAACTTCATGTTTAGTAAGTGTGTCTGTGTTGATTTGTATGCGTGGGGTAAACTGCGTCATTCTAAAAATGAATGTTCAATGTGTGAATCTGAAATGAAAAGAACATACGAAATTAGTCATTTTACTGTAGAAATAAAACACGATAATAGTAGTGTAAGTGATAGATACTTATAATAGTGCAGGAGTTTTAAGGTGCTTTGTTTAATAGTTAACAGAATGCATTGTTTCTTTTGGTAATTTTGTGTTTTTACTCCATCATCAGCATAAACTATAAAACAAAGTTTATACTTCACATTTTGAATGGTTTTGGGTATGAAATGTAAAATCTTCTCTTTTGCAAAATTTGCAACCGCTGATGTTTTGTACTCATTATTTAATGTAGGGCATCACTCATAATTAAAACTCGGTAAAATTCAATCAGAAATGTGTATGATGTGGAGTGAATAATGAATATATGTATTTTTACGGACGTGTTAAGTAAAATATAAATACAATACAAATTACAAATCCGTATCGTGTGTGTGTGTCTGCATGTGTGTCTTGATATATTTAAATAAACTTGCCTCTGTATTAAGTTTGTTTAAATGTAATTCAAGTAAAGAAGTTAACACGATTTGAATTGGATACACATTTGCATGTTTATTAACAGGAATCAGATTTTTCAAGAGATAATCTCTAGATTAACAACTAGACTCAAGATTATAGCAACGAGCCTTTCTAAATAATTCCCAGACATCTTCTCACTTAAACTACCTCTGACGTTAATGGAAATCACAATGCCATTGTAAAGAGTGTTAAACTTTTTTTTGTAAATTTGTGAGAGAAAAATATTATACTTTAAGCTGTATTCTCCCACAAATAATCTCAAGTACTTTAAATACTCGTTTGAAGACTTTCATTCGTAATATTAAACAATAATGATGTATAACAAGCTATAAACATATAAGGTTAATTTAAGAAATGCGTAAGTTTTCATAATAAATATCATCATAAAATGAAGTTAAAATACAATGAAGCATTTATGTTGAATTAAGATAAAATATTTTGTGTACATTGTTTAAAAATGGCTTATTGATATGATGATTGATTTACACAACTTTACAGTGAAGAATGTATTGACCAGAGTTTGAACGTATGACTAAGATTTATCAAACTGATGCATTTACTTTGAACTTCTAAACACTCTATGATTCTATTAAACTGGAGTGGTATTTTCAAAACAGGACTAAGGTAGTTTCATGATTGAGATGATTTCATGATTGTGTTGTTAATAAAAAGAGAAGCGACCATATACCATAAAAATTACGTTATTACAAAAATAAAAATGATTTGTACAAATGCTTTACACTAGTAAATTTCTAACAACAGATTCATTTGTACAGAAATCTACACTACATCGATAGGGAGATGCAACTAAATGTGGTTATGATGAAATCAAATGAAATACATTACAATATACACTTTACAGGTTATATATAAACGCTACGATAGAAATGGATGTAATAATGATTGAAGAACAGTGCTAAAGAGAAAAGTGCTAAGTACTTACGGCCAATGTAGCGAGCATCACCCACAGCGTCTACTCTCTCTAAACAGTCATTTGTCTTTTGCTTTAGAACACGTCGACACTTTCGGAAAATGAATATACGGTAACAACAATCGAGGAACAACATTTTGTAATGTGTTGTAGGATTTCTGAATAGGCTTGTGAGTGCATAGAACATGTATAAGAACATAACATCTCACCAGTAGGCCTAACAAATACGGTGGTTCAATAACTTTGAAACAAACATTTACTAAATCCAAAGAAGAAATTCCCCTCCGCGGTTTCTAATTATCCCCAAATTCATAAGAATAGGCCCCTATACAAAACTACCATTAATCCTTGCCCCCCCCCCCCCCCCCCCCCTCCCGCCTTCGCCCAAATTATTAGTATTGTGTAAACACGAAACCTATCACTATTATCAAAAGGTACACCCACTCTAAACCATATTTCATAAAATAAGTCTAAAATCCTCAACGAAAATCCTCGTAGTTCAAAAAAGATAGATCCCCATCCCCCCCAATATGCCCCCCCATGCCCAATATGCCCCAATATACCCATGTGCTCATAAATATAAATGTGTGGTACCAGAAGCACAATACTTCGTCACTACTAGATACAATTAATATACCCATAGAAAATAATGTTCTTTCCCAAAACATTAAATCAACCCCAAAATTGAAAATACCCACTACTAAGCCCAATTTTGTGTGATTGGCAAAAAAACATTTTTAGAAAGTGTGCAACGCGTAACATTTTAAGGCATTTATTAGTTTTCTAGCAGGAAGAAGACAAGTTAGAGTTAAAGAGTGTAACGGAGTAAAGCTGTCGAAACAAGTCATGCAGAACAGATTTATTTCCCTGGCAAAGGCAAATTATTATTTTACAACACTGTTATTATATTTACAATGGTAGATAACTGCGGAGTGTGGATGTTTTTTTTATTTCAATCATGCATATGGTTAATAGTGAACAATGTGTTATTAGGCGTGAGTGAATGATTGAATGAATGAATGAATACATGCGATGGGTGTATGCGAGTTACGGTGCGATTGTTGTATGGCTGGTTTTCTTTGTTTCATTGTTGTGAAATGGGTGTCGCATTTATACTCCCTAGGGTGGTTCTCAGAGATATTTCGTTCAACGTTAGTGTCTTCTGTGACAAATCATTGCAGTGCAATCACAATGAACACATTATTTGTATGTAAACAAATATATCATTTTCGCATAATAGTCTATGTTTCCACGTTTAACATTCCCCATTCGGTATCAGTTAGTATCTTTTTAACCCCGTTAAAATACACTTTGTGATTTAAAGGTACATTATATTGTAAAAATTCAATAAATAAATATTTTTAACCAGTATTTAATATTGGGACACAAATCATTTGTAACTCATTTTGCAAATAGTCTTCAAAATGTCCACACAAAAAATGTTCTCAAAGTAGTAAACTAATACAAGTTGACAATTATAATGCACACTACTAAACTCAGCTAAGTGACAGCTGGATAATATTACAAGAATCGATTTAAAATAATCAATGTAATCAATAGTATCAATCAATGATACGGTTGCCGCGTTTGGAAGTAATTTATGTTCTGATAAGTGATTGCCATGTGTGTGCCATTTGTTTCCAGTCGCTGACAACGCACAACACGCATGACTGTACGCACGTGTACAGCACGCATGAACTCTCAAACTTTCACTACACAAACAAACATGAAATAACAGTCATAAAAAAATAAATTAAGTTGAAAAAACAGATTGTTAATACAGTGATCCAATATTTTAAGTTAAACATTATTTAAATCTACGTTTTACGATAATTCTTCAAAACAACGATTGTGAAATTTTTTCGCCCGAAACTTTTCTTTTCTTTAGTTTGATATAATTTGCATATTTCTTTACGCAACTCTTGAGATCTCTTCACCTAAGGGTTAAACGTTGTGAAATTAGTAGACAGGCAGAGAACGTGCTTTTCCCACTAAGCGGTGCTGGTAAGCGAAAGTTCGGGTCACTAGGTGAGCAGTGTACATCGTTGACCTAAGGTCAGACAGGAGGGTTTGAAGGTCAGATAGGATATGGTCATGGTCACGGATGAGGTCTTGGCGCCGCCTACAGCAATAGTGGCGCCGTTGTGGACAGAACGTGAACCGAGGACGTTTTCACCTGTCAAGATATTGCGCGGTACATTTCACGATTTACTTGCAGACTCGTAAAAAACACGTTTTTAGAATGTATTATGAATTATGATCGGTAAAGCAATGAAGGAAGCTTTATTATGATTTATACTCGGTAAAATACTAATATGATCGTCTGGTATGGAACACTTAATTGTTTTATATTTGGACTGTATTACGACGATTGACTCGGTAAAATATTAATATGGCAGATCGGTAGGGAGCAACAACTTATTTTTTTATATTTGGAATTTATTATAATCTAGACTTGGTAAAATTTTAATATGGTAGATGGGTACGGTACAATAACTTATGTGGGTTACTTTTTGATTTTGGTACAATTTAGGCTCGGTAAAACATTAATAATACAGATCGGTTAGGTACAATAGGTAACATATTTGTTTTTTGGGAAATTATGATTTAGCTTCTGTAAACATTACCACTGTCAGATCGGTCCCCATCTTAAAGATCAGTACGGTACAGAACATTAGTGTTTGCAATGAGCTCAGTGTTAAAAATGCGACGGCACTGCGATCTAGCGAGGAGAGATGTAACCGAGTTCCTTAATTATTTACGTTCTGCCTGCATAAATATCCTAGTGTGACCTCTTCTGAGATCGAAAGGGAACAAAAGAATAGCAAGCAAAAAAACATTACATTAATTTTACCTAATTAGATGGTATAGTGTTTTTTATTATTAAGTTGTATAATTAATTGATGTGAGAACTGAAATAAGTAGCCGTAGAAAAACGTTATGTATATATTTAAATAATGTAGCATTCATTGTGCATAGTTGGCAATTTAAAATATTTTTATTAAATTAATTATAATTTAAATTAACTAATCTTTTACTGTTTCTTATGAGTTAGGATAATCATCTACAACGACGTATTGTTTGTCAATTAATAACAATATTAGAATATTTCACAACTTGAACATGGATTATCTAAGATTGTTTACACAACTAACCTGGACATTGTTCTTCCAATTTTACTTGGTTTCCTTTTTTCGTTCTACCATCTTAATTTGTTTGCCGAGTTCTATACAAAACGCGTTGAATCCTATGCGAGCCTAACGTTCTGCCATAAAACGTGCCTTGAATAGTGAAACCAAACCTGTGGTCACCCCTCTAGTCCATCGCGTTCATAATACACCACGTTAAGCACCGACCCCCATCACACTTAGTACTACAACGATCCGCTAGATGGCAATGAGACAGCCTGCGCTGCAATCAACGCCATCTATGAGCGCACCGTCGTACTAAAATAGTACCGGGAACTGTGCAGAACGTAATACCTGTTTTATCAGTTACATTTTTCATCCAACATCTTGAAATAACTTATAAAAAAAACATCAAAAACCATTATTGTTGTATTTTACTTTCGATACTGTTTGATAAGGTATTGCTCGTGGAATTTAAGAAGTTTGATGACAGAATGGGACCGTTTTGATGGTCCATTTCTTGTGTTTAAGGAAGAAGCGAATCAAAAACGGTCTGGATAGTAATTAAATACAACATTGTTATTTTTGTTTGGTGCTTTTTGTTATTTTATTCAAAAAGTTGGTGAATTTCACCTGCTGGTTTAAAACAGGCACAAAATAGAGTATAAAAGCGTGATGGCTCCACAGTATAGTGTGGGTTGCGTGGGTGGGGTTAATTGAAGGGAAGGGCTGTACTTGCGTAGGAATAATAAAACCGCGACACAGGTAATGTTAAAGTAGACTATACGGGAGGATGGAAGGGAGGAGGGGAAGGGGTAAAGTCAAAAGTCGTCTCTACTTACGGGGGTCATTTACAACTGGCCCGTAATCTTGAGAAGGGCAAGTTCAAGTCAACTCTACTCTACTCTACTTCTACTTGGGTAGGAAGGAAGGGTGGAGGGGAAGGGATAAAGTCAAAAGTCGTCTCTACTTACGGGGGTCATTAACAACTGGCCCGTAATCTTGTAGTATGGGCAAGTCCAAGTCTACTCTACTTTCTACTCTACTTCTACTAGGGTAGGAAGGAAGGGTGGAGGGGGAGGTGTAAAGTCAAAAGTCGTCTCTACTTACGGGGGTCATTAACAACTGGCCCGTAATCTTGTAGTAAGGGCAAGTCCAAGTCCACTCTACTCTACTCTACTCTACTCTACTTCTACTTGGGTATGAAGGAAGGGAGGAGGGGGAGGGGTAAAGTCAAAAGTCGTCTCTACTTACGGGGGTCCATTTACAACTGGCCCGTAATCTTGTAGTAAGGGCAAGTCCAAGTCTACTCTACTCTACTTCTACTAGGGTAGGAAGGAAGGGAGGAGGGGGAGGGGTAAAGTCAAAAGTCGTCTCTACTTACGGGGGTCATTTACAACTGGCCCGTAATCTTGTAGTAAGGGCAAGTCCAAGTCTACTCTACTCTACTTCTACTAGGGTAGGAAGGAAGGGAGGAGGGGGAGGGGGTAAAGTCAAAAGTCGTCTCTACTTACGGGGGTCATTAACAACTGGCCCGTAATCTTGTAGTAAGGGCAAGTCTACGTTGTTGATGGACTGTGCGTGATGCTCGCTCGTCTTGGCCGTATTGCCGCTCCGATGACAGCAAGCGTACAGGAAGCCACCACATCCCCCTTGGATCAGACCGCTGGACATCCAACACGACAGGAAGAACTCACAGCGCCCTGTAGAGCACAAGCTCTGGTCCCCTAGGAGCGGGGTACCGGCCACTGCTAGGGCGGCGGTACTCTAGAAGAAAGCCAGTAGGTTATGAGAGATGCACCGACTGCTTTCTGGACGGTGACCTTGGGTATGATGTCACGTGACGCGGGAATCCACCGACGCCATCTTGGAAAAGATTTCATAAACACAAGGTCCACTTTATCTACTCTAGGAGTGCGCACATCACTAAGAACACAATAATACAACTACAGTAACTACAAAATATGTATTACTATTGAAAATAATGTACCTTATCAATGAAGTAAAATTATTTTAACTATTTCATTTGGAAATATAGATGATCAAAAAGTCTACGGATTGTTATTTTGCCCTTTTGGAATATATTTCGTTGGAACAGATCAATTTATTTGGTTTGATCATTGATTTTAATTGTAAAGCGGTTTCGACCACCTGTTTTGGCCGACGAACCTCTGGCAGAGAAATTCCTCCTCTCCGAGTTCTGACTAACCTCATTACTAGCAAAGTTTCCATCCCCGGTAGGAGCACTAGCAAAGATTATTTCTTACAATTACCACTTATTGGTAAAGTCAAGGATTAATTCGGTTCCCAAGATTTCGAAAGTCTATCGCAGTATTTTCTCTGATTTGAATTCATTAACTTTAAAATCTTAAGAGCCATGCTTGGGTTTTGAGCACCACTTTTGTACCTATTATTATTTCGTAGCTTTCTGTGTACATCATAAAATAAGGAAGTCTTCAGTCTTCATACTTGACTACGGGATGTCTACATTATCATGTTTTTGAACTTGAGGAAATGAAAACCTTGGCTAATTAGTTTATTTGCGCGGGAATTAACTGCTCACACATTATATGCACAATAGAGGAAGACCACCGTTGACAAGCAATGTATTGTACACAATGCAAGTTTACCTGTGGTGAGATTTGTGCATTGTTGTCTAAAGAACACAAAGATGTTGGTTGATAATAGTGTGTTTTGTCCCACTACGCTCTGGACTACACCATAAAGATGGAAAGTGTATGAATGAAA